>PVJA010012538.1:26384-51801 GCA_004027025.1 Myocastor coypus | reverse complement strand
GCCTGGGCTACAAAACTGAGCTCAAGGCCAGCCTGAACTGTACAGTGAGACCCTGTCTCAAAAAGACAAAAAAGCCGGGCGTGGTGGCGCACGCCTGTAATCCCAGCACTTGGGAGGCTGAGGCAGGAGGATTGATGTGAGTTCGAGACCAGCCTGGGCTACAAAAGCGAGCTCAGGACCAGCTTCAACTGCATAGCGAGACTCTGTCTCAAAAAGACAAAAAAAAAAAAATATAAGTCCAGGCCAGGCATGATGATGTACACTTGTCGCCCCAGGACTCTGGGAGGCTGAGGCAGGAGGATCGCAAGGCAAGTGCTTATGCCGCTGAGCTATGTCCCTGGCCCCTAAGCCCAGATGCTAGACTGTGGGCACTGCCTGTGCTCACTAGAGTAGGCAGATGTCCTTGGTCTGGGTCACGGGCTGGAAGCCTGGGTGTGGGACACTGAACATCTGCTGTAGAGGCTCCCAGAGGTGCAGGGTGTGGCCCCCAGCACCACCAGGCCTTCTCAGGTATCCTCAGGGCAGACAGCGGACTCAGTGAGGGCCCATCCAGCCCACCCTTGCCTCTGGTCCCTCCCGCCCCCGTCTAAGACACCAGGAGCTCAGCAACATCTTCACTGCCCACACAGGCACCAAGACAACCGTTCCCACGTTCATTACAGCACGACTCCAACCGCTGCAATATTAATTTGAATCATAAAAATGTGCTTACCAAGTGCATTGCGCAGTGTTTGTTACTATCCCACCTCCACAATTACTGTCACTGCAACAATAATATTAATTTCCTTTTTATTCACAGCACACTGGGGGTGGGACCCAGGGGTGCCCTATCACTGGGTTTCATCTCTAACACTTTCTATTTTTTTGTTTCAAGACAGCGTCTCACCAAGTTGCTGAGTTGCCCAGGTCGGGCTCCAACTTGAGATCCCCCTGCCCCTGGGATGACAGTGCATGCTGTGATGCAATGACCCAGCGGCAGCCTGCGGCCGAGGCCCTGGCAGCCACGCCTCTCACTGCATTGGGGGGTTCTGGGAACTCAGGCGATGCTCCTGGCTAGCATCACAGGTGACAGTCCCAGTAGCATAAGAGATGGAGCAGGAGGATAATGGGTACGCAGGGGACTCCGGGGCCATTGTAACCTCAGGGATTAGCTGCATTCCCCCTGCCTCAGTTCACCTAGAATCTGCCCAGTCAAATGTGCCTGCATTGGGGGCTGGGGAGATAGCTCCGAGGCACAAGTGCCTGCTGGGCAAGTGCAAGGTTGTGAGTTCGAACCCTGGTCCCACAAAAAAAAAAAAAAAAAAGTGCCTGCATAGCCTGTTTTCCCCAGAGCCCAGCTGAACTCATGCTGGACAAGGTCAATGGAGAGTCAGGGGCCCAGCCTGCCTCTGCCTCAGTTTCCCCACCTATACCTGCGCACTGGCCTCAAAGCTCTGAGGACAAGGACAAAGGCAGTCACCTGAGGGCTCTGCTGTATCTATCAAGCATCTACTGCATATCAGGCTCCATAGTTGGAGCTGGGGTACAGCAGTGACCTCAGCCCCACTGGGGGACATGGAAAATACCATGCAGTCTGCAGTGTAGGCAGAAGCCCGAGCTGGAAGGGACGGAGTGGAAAAGTCCTGTAGACATGGCAGGCCACTGCCGGCTGAGCCACACACTTGCCCACAGTGCTGTCTGCCGACCGGCAGCGTTAACTGGGACACCCACCATTGTGTCCAAGCAATTCCTACAGTCTCCCAGGTAGCTGGGAAGCAGATCCTAGCCTAGCTCTGAGAAGGGCGCCTGGCCAGTGTGCCCGGCTGTCCTGGGCAGCACTGCAGGCCTGCTCCCACTGTCAGGATGAGCTGGGGCGGGGGGCTGAGCATGGACAGAGCACTTTCCTGCTGTGGCAGCCGGGGGTGAGAGCTACTGCTGGAGTACAAGGACCTGCAGCCACCTTCTGGGCTGCTCCACTGTTGCCTGGCCACCTGGAGTGCACATGACCATCAGCGGTGGCACAGACTTGGCACCTGTCCTGCCCAGCTGTGGAGCCTGACTAAAATGCCACATCATCCTGCAGCACTGGTAGTTTCTGTGTGCTCTGCTCCACTGGGGCTGCCTGGCACAGGTGTGTTCCCAGGGCTTGGGCAGTGGTTATCAGGGTTATACAGTCCACAGTGAGGTTAGCTCCATCCAAACCCCAAATGGATTTGCTTGCTTGCTTACTTTTTTCTTTTTGTCTTTTTTTTTTTTTTTTTTTTTGGTGGGACTGGGGTTCAAACTCACGACCTTGCACTTGCCCAGCAGGCACTTGTGCCTCGGAGCCATCTCCCCAGCTCCCTCTTTTTGTCTTTTTTTGAGACAGGGTCTCACTATGCAGTTCAGGCTGGCTTGGCGCTCACTTTTGTAGCCCAGGCTGGTCTTGAACTCTCACAGATCCTCCTGCCTCAGCCTCCCAAGTGCTGGCTTTACAGATGTGCGCCACCATGTCTGGCTTGGATTTGCTTTTGTGTGTGTGTGTGTGTGTGTGTGTGTGTGTGTGTGTGTGTGTGATACCAGGGACTGAACTCAGGACCCTGCGCTTGCTAGTTGGATTTGCTTTTGAGTCAGATGTGAAACCTCCCTCAGCCACCACCCCCAGGGGTAAGAGGAGTGTTACCCTAAGCTACAGCTGCAAGGTTCAACCACCCACCTAAAGACCACTTCCATTCCTGAGATATGGATAAAAAAAAAACAAAAACAAAAAACAAAAAAACAGGCACAGAGAGGTTAAGCACCTCTGCCAAGGTCATACAGCATAGAGCCAAAGGCTGAGACTGCAGCCTCAAGGCAGTTTCTGTTGCCTCTTCACTGATGCTAGTGGGAGCTTCCTTCCTTCCCCTTCTGTGAGCAGCTGTGACACACATAATCATCCCAGGAGCTCTGAAGACAGGGCTGGATGGGGGTGAGTGTCTTTACCTCCCAAAGTGAAGTCCATGTGCTGGGCATGGAAGCAGAGGCTGTCCAAAGGCTGTCATCCTATACTCTGGTTTCTCTTCAGATCGTATAAATCTTTCGCCTTTTACCAAAGGCTGTCATCCCAGCACTTAGGAGGCTGAGGCAGGAGGATCACTAAGTGTGAGGCCAACCTGGGATGTTTAGTGAGCTTAAGTCCTACCTAGACTATACACTGATCCTGTCTTTTAGAAAGAAATATGAATACAGCCAGGCATGGTAGTGCACGCCTATAATTCCAGCACTTGGGAAGCTGAGGCAGGAGGATCATCATGAGTTCGAGACCAGCCTGGGCTACAAAAGTGAGCTCAAGGCCAGCCAGAATTGCATAGTGAGACCTTGACTCAAAAAGACAAAAAAAAAAAATATGAACACAAAACATAAATGGCAAGATCTTAGAGAATCAAGTGGGGAAAGTGTTAGGGTAAGAGGCATGGAGTAGGAGGACTGAGATTCTACAGTGGGACTCAAATGGCCCGCAGGAGAGTTCAGTGGACTAAGCACCTGCTTAGGCACACACAGACCAGGATTCGATCCCTGGTTGGGCTGGCCCTGCCACCAGGTGTGCTGAGCTGGCCCCTGAGACCCAGCATGGCCTCACACATGTGTGATCCCAGCACTGGGGAGGCTGAAAACAGAAGGATCACTAGGAGTCCGAGCTGTGTAGTGAGACCCTGTACCAAAAACATAACAAAAGGCCAGTGATATGGTTCAGTGGTCTGAAGCGCCTGCTTAGGAAAGTTTAGGCAACCACAGGGACCATGGTTTGAGCTCCGGCATCACATGCTGTACCAGCTGCTCCCCTAGGCAGGCTAAGCTGGCCATAAAACAAACAAACAAACAATAACACCCTCCCCCCAAAAAAACCATTAAAAAAGACAATCCCTCAATAAATAAATTGCCTGGCAAGGGCAAGGTCCTAAGTTTAATCTCTGGTACTGCAAATAAATAAGCAGACAAATAAATAGTTGCTAACTTATCTCACTGTCTTAAGAGCATAATGAATGCATGACCATCCTCAAAAGGGAGGAAGTGCCAGGGCCCACGACAACAGACAGTTATGCCCCCATCCCCAGTCTGGAGTACAACCTGCCTTCTCTAACTGTTCATTCATCCAAAGCTATTTCCCTTTTTTTTTTTTTTTGTCTTTTTGAGACAGGGTCTTGCTATGCAGTTCAGGCTGGCCTTGAGCTCACTTTTGTAGCCCAGGCTGGTCTCGAACTCGCACTGATCCTCCTGCCTCAGCCTCCCGAGTGCTGGGATTACAGGCGTGCGCCACCACGCCCGGCTTCTCATTTTTTTTTTTATTTCCCTTTATTTTTAAAAATGATTTATTGATTTGTGGTACAGGGTCTTCCCAATGAGCTACATCCCCAACATGGTTTTTTGTTTTGTTTTAGGAGAGACTTATTTTTTTGTTTGTTTTTGGTGCCAAGGACCAAATCTAGTCCTAGGCAAGCATTCTACCACTGAGCTAAATCGCTGCCCACCCAATTTTTTAAAATTTTATCCTTATTTTTATTTTATGTATTTGGCACAGAGTCTCACTACACAGCTCAGACTGGTAGCGATCCTCTAGTCTCAGCCGCCCCAGCACTGGGATTACACCACGCCTGGTCTTGGTAGCTGGCATGCAATACTGGGGATCAAAACCGTGATCCCTGGGGCTGGGGAGATAGCTCAGGGGCACAAGTGCCTGCCTGGCAAGTGCAAGGTCCTGAGTTTGATCCCTGGTTCTACAAATAATAATAATAATAATATGGGGCCTGGCGGGATGGCTCTGTGGTCTAAAGCGCCTGCATGGGAAAGCTTGGGCGGCTTCAGGGACTGCGGTTCGATCCCTGGCACCACATGCTGCGCCAGCCCTACCCTCGGGGCGGGCTGAGCCGGCCATAAAAATGAGTGAATAAACAAACAAAGGTTCTGAAACAAGAAAAAAATAAATAAATAAAATTTTTTAAAAAATAAAATAAATAAATAAATAAGGGGGCCCGGTGGGATGGCTCAGTGGTCTAAAGCGCCTGCTTGGGGAAGCTTGGGCGGCTTCAGGGACCGAGGTTCGATCCCTGGCACCACATGCTGTGCCAGCCCTGCCCTCGGGGCAGGCTGAGCCAGCCATAAAAAATGAGTGAATAAACAAAGGTTCTGAAACGAGAATAAAAATAATAAATAAAATAAATAATTCTTTAAAATAAATAAATAAATAAAACAAACCCTTGATCCTTGTGCTTGCCTAGGCAGGTGCTTAGCCCAATGAGTTATCTTTGCAGCCCCCCTTTTTTGTTTGGTTGTTTGTTTTTGTCTTTTTGAGATAGGGTCTTGGTATGCAGTTCAGGCTGGCCCTGAGCTCACTTCAGCCTAGGCTGGTCTTGAACTCACGCAGATCCTCCTGCCTCAGCCTCCCAAGTGCTGGGATTACAGATGTGCACCACCACACTTCGCTCTCACCCCTCCCCCCGCTTTTTGAGACAATATCTCCATAAAGTGGCCAGGGTGGGCTCAAATTTGCCATCCTCTCAGCCTACCAGAGTGCCAGGATGACAAGTGTGTACAATCTCACCAAGCTAAAGCTATTTTCTTTTAAACATGTAACTATTTATCAAACACCCTATAGAGAAAAACCATGTTAATAGACAACTGATTTTTTTTCTTTTCTTTTTTTTCTTTTTCTTTCTTTTTTTTTTGAGGGAAGGTCTCACTATGTAGTTTAGGCTGGCCTGGAGCTCCTAGGGATCCTCTGAGGGCTTGGATCACAGTCATGTTACACCACCCCAGAGACAACTGAGAATTTTGCAGGCTCTACCCACCTGTCCATCTCGTGCCCCAGAGGGTAAGCGTGTTTAGGGCAAGAGGGCTACAGCGTCTTTATTTTATTATTCATTTATTCTTGGTCTTTTTGAGACAGGGTCTCACTGTGGAGTTCAGGCCGGCATTGAGCTTACTTTGTAACCCAGGCTGGTCTCAAACTCGCAGTGATCCTATCACCTCAACCTGGCATCTTTATTTCTTTATTTATTGTCTGTTTTTGAGACAGGGTCTTGCTATGCAGTTGAGGCTGGCCTTGAGCTCACTTTTATAGCCCAGGTTGGTGTCGAACTCGCACCAATCCTTCTGCCTCCTCCCGAGTTTTGGGATTACAGGCGTGAGCCACCATGCCTGGCTTTCAGCCTAGCATCTCTAAAAGAACCCAGAGCAAGGTGAAGGTGTGCACCTGTTACCCCAGCACTAGGCAGGCTGAGACGCAAAGATGGCTGAGTTCAGGGCTGCCTGGGCTACAGAGTGAAGGTGTCTGAAAATGACAATGAGGGTAATAAAAATACAAAGAACACTTGGGAGGCTGAGGCAGGAGGATCAGTGCGAGTTTGAGACCAGCCTGGGCTACAAAAGTGAGTTTAAGGCCAGCCTGAACTGCATAGCGAGACCCTATCTCAAAAAGACAAAAAAAAAAGAACCTGGGAGATCAGCGTGGTGGTCTGTCTACATGCCTGAGGAAGACACGCCCTGCCCCTCCGTCCTGCCGTGGCTCCTCAGTGTTCGCCGGTGAAGCCTGAGTACAGCGGGCTTCCTCCACCAGCCCTCTGGGGGGTGGGGGTGGCTGTGCTTGGCCAACCACTTCAACGCAGGCTCCCACGTGCAGCCTCAGGCCCCGGCTCAGGGTCCCCCAACCCCATCCCTCCTCGACCCCACCCCTTCCCAAGCCGCCGTAGCGCCTGCAGCGCCCTCCGCCGGCCTCTGCGCTCCCAGCTCTTCCATGGGCTGGGAACCCGGGCCGGTGGGGGCAGGGTGGCTGCAGAGCCGGCTCCCAGGAGCTGCGCCCCGCGTTCCCCAAGCCTGCTGTCCTGGCCTCCGGGTTTCCCGCATCCCCATCCGTCCGCACTCTCCGCACGCGGTACCAGGAAAGGCGTTGGTTCTGGCCCGGACCCGAGATGGCGAACTTGACTGTCCAGGGCTCAGCTCCGCGGGGGATGCGCGCGGGGCGGCAGCTGCCGGCAGGAGGCGCGCGCGGGCGGGCGCGGGGCGTGGGGCGCGGAGCGCGCGGAGAGGAGCGCGGGGCGCGCGCACGAGCTGCCGGCCGCGCCCGGACAATACCGCGGCGCGCAGCGATGCCCGCGCCGGTGCCGCCCCCGCGCCGCGCAGCCCCGGCCGCCAGGCCCTAGCCGCCGGCACCGTGACCCACGGACCTCGGAGACATGGAGTGAGTGGCGCGCACGGGCCGCGCCCCGGGGACCCCACGCCCGCGGGGCATCGCGATCGCGCAGGCGGCGGGAGCGTCTGCGGCCGGTTGGGGAGGTGGGGGGACCCACCCCGAGGCCTCGCTCACACATGCCTGCTAAGAGGGGAATTCAGGGGGGGCACTCCCTCTGCTGCCTAGGGGTGCTGGCCCTAGGACCTTGCAGACCCTTCCCCAGGTAGCCTCGCCGTGGCCCTGGCCCAGTCCTGGCGCGCGGCGCCCTGCGCCCTGCGCCCTGGACACGCGCTACACCCGGCGCCCTGCTCTGCCTCTCCGGGAGTCCCCGACACCCCGAGCCCCCTGCCCAAACCCAGATCAAGCAGCCAGGTGCTCTCCGTATTGCCGCCGGGGAGAGGGGCTTCCTGGGTGTCTGATGGGTGCTCAGGGTCGGCATAGGCGGTGCCTAGCCACGAGCCCAGGACCGAGCCCCTCCCCAGAGGGTCCCCAAGATGAAGACCGAATAGGATAACAGATAGAGTGGGCTGGGGTCAGAACCGTGCTTCCTGTCCTGTCAGGGTGGCCTTGGGTCTGACTGAGCCCGTAAGGGGCTCCAGTTGCAAAGGACTTTGGTGTACAGCAGGTGCTCAGTGGGTCTGCGTGGTCATTCGGGCCAGCTCAGGTCACCTGCTGTCTGTGTGAGAGTGCCCCTCATCCCAGCTTCCCGCTCCTCACTCCCACAGGTGGGTCCTAGAGGTCATGGGGTATGTGAGGACCCCACACGTGGTGGGACTATGGCCCCCTCTGGGCCATGTCCCCACCCAAGCCGGGCAGGACACTGAGGTCCTCAAGCTAGCCTAGCCTGAGCCGGCTGCTGCCCTGCCCTTCCCACTGGCAGTGTTTTGCAAGCAACAACTTTCCCAGGGGATTCGCAGTGACCCACCACGCCCTGGGTTGGGTGGGAACTGTCACCCCTCCCGCCAGGGAAGGCAAAATGCCTGGTGTCCTCTGCTTTTGAAAACCCAGACAAAGGCCCAGCCGCTCCCCCACCCCACCCGCCGGGAGCCCAGCCAGGGGCTCAGGGGAGCCGCCCGCCTGCCCGGATGAGCAGGCTAGGTCCCTGTCTTGTTTATCTGCTCTGTGGTCTCCAGCCTGGGAACCTCTAGGCCTCTAGACAGTGGGGCCTGAGGTAGGGGGGTCGGCCAGGAGAGGGAGGCAAGAGCACTCCCATCCTGAGTGGTGGCAGAAGGGAACTTGCTGATTGGGCTCCTTTGTTCCCACTTTGCCATCCCTTTTCCCCTCAGGGGATCCTAAGGCCCAGAGAGGGACAGCAACTGCCCAGGGTCACACAGCACTCTGAGAGTACTCAGGCTACTTGGTCATGGGTCTGCTGTGGTCTCCTGGGTCCCTCACGGTGAGTCACTGTTTTCTGGGTGCAGCCAGGGAGGCTGGCATTGTGTTCCCGGCGATGGTGGCAGAGTACCCCGTATGGCGCCGCTCCAGTTTGGACACTTGCCCTTTGATCCCAGGGCTGGATGGAGTCGGCTTAGGGCACAGAGCAAGGCAGGGCAGCAGCAACGTGATTGGATCTCCACTTACCTCAGCAGGTCTCCATGGTGCAGTAGATGGCTGGGAAGTTTTAGGAACGCAGTTGAGAATTTACGGAAATTTTAATTTTGTTGGAGAGTTGAATTTAATGAAAACTAGTGAGTAATGAAGTGGCCAAACAAATGCTCGAAAAGGTGGGACACGGAAGGTGGAGTTCACTGCTCTGGGGTACCCTGTAGCCCTGGATGTGCCAGCCCTATGGAGGGAAAGAATAGCTGGTCAGGAGGTGGACCAGCAGGCTGGGTGAGGCTTAGGCTGGTTTATCTTTTTTTTTTTTTTGTCTTTTTGAGACAGGGTCTCGCTATGCATTTCAGGCTAGCCTTGAGCTCACTTTTGTAGCTCAAGCTGGTCTCGAACTCACACCGATCCTCCTGTCTCTGCCTCCCGAGGCTGGTTTATCTTTTTTGTTGTTGTTGTTCTGGGCTGGTCAGACTCTTAGAGATCCTCCTGACTCGGCCCACTGAGGATGTGGAGATGACAGGCGTGGCCACCCTGCCTGGCCAACTCAGGGCTGGAAATTTTCAGAGTCCCACCTGGGTGCTGAGTCCTTCATGCCCTTTCACAGTGGGTTAAAAGGCAACATCATCTGGTGATAACTGCGACTGATAGTGAGATTCCAGCTTCACTGTTCTGCTCATGTTTTTTTTGCTCTGATGTTTGCAGCGACAACTTGTGGTTTTCTCACTGTGGGTAATAACATACTGGCTTCTGCAGAGGGAGAGAAAGAGAGAGAGAGATTTGGTGGGTTTTGTTTTGTTTTGTTTTGTTTTTGTCTCAGAGTCTCTATGCAGTTTAGACTGGCCTTGAGCTCACGTTGTAGCCCTGCCTCAGGTGTGGGCCACCACGCCCAACTGAGATTTGGTTTTAAAAGACTGTGAGTTTTTAAGGGAGGAATCTGAGGTAAGGTAAGGCCAGGGGACACTGGAAGCCAGCCTGAGGAGGGCAGGCGCATTTGTGTGCCTTTGGGGGCCTCTGGAGGCATCATGTGTGAGCTTGATGGATCCTTCAGAGAGGCCTAGACTTGCTCCGGCATGGGTGGGGTTCAGGAAGGTCTGGGTACCTTCCTGTGTCCACAGCAGCTGTGGGCTGAGGAACCCCTGGGGTACCAGGCATCCTGATGGTGGCTTTCCAGCCTGGTTAGTTTTTTATATCTTTTTTCAGTACTGAAAGTGGCAACCACGGCCTTGGCACTGTGCTCTATCCCCAGACCTTTTTATTGTTGGGGTCTTGCTAAGTCACTACAGTGTCTGCATAGGGGATGAACTTGCCATCCTCCTGCCTCAGCCTCCCAGAGTGCTGGCGTTACAAGCATGCACCACCCTGCCTGGCTCTGGTTACTTTACCAAGCCATGTGAACAGTGGTTTCCATGCTCTGGGTCCCTGGAGATTGCGGGGGAGGGGGTTGAGGAGGAGGCCCCCCCTCCCCTGGCTTATCTCATCCCTCCTTCAGGCCACACTTTTATCACTTGTCAAATGGACAAGCACTGCCCAGCCCCCTTGGCAGGGACACAAGGCTGAGGGCTGGACAGCCCTGGGGTGCCATGGGACCCAGGAGGGCTGTTTCTGCCTCGGGCCATGATGAGGTCCATCCTTGAGGGTCTCAGATTTGAAAACTGAGCCTTACATGGTGTACACACCCGTCACCCCAGGACTCTGGGAAGCAGAGCAGGAAGATTAGAAGTTTGTACCTAACCTGCAAAACCAAGTGACTTAGTGAAACCCTGTCTCAAAAAGAAAGAAAGAGAAAGGAGTATGGGATATAGCCCCGTGTGAAGGTCCTGGGTTCAATCCCCAGTGTCACCAGAAAGAAAATTAATTAATTAAAAACTAAACCCAGGGCCGGCCAGATAGCTCAAGCTCCTGTTTAGGCAGATTCAGGGTTTGGGTTTGATCCTGGTGTGCACTGCTGGTCCTGCTCCCAGGGTGCCCTGAGATGAGGATTGAGACTGGGCATGGTGGTGCACACCTATGATCCCACCCTGGAAGGCTGAGAAGCAGGAAGGATCGTTACAAGTCCGATCTGTGTAATGAGACCCTGTAGACGTTTAAAAAAAAAAAGTTGGGTGTGGTGGCACACACCTGTAATCCCAGCACTTGGGAGGCTGAGGCAAGAGGATCGGTGTGAGTTCGAGACCTGCCTGGGCTACAAAAGTGAGTTTAAGGCCAGTCTGAACTGCATAGCAAGACCCTGTCTCAAAAAAAAAAAAAAAACAACCCTAGGAGCTGGGGAGATAGCTCTATGGCACAAGTGTCTGCATGGCAAGAGCAAGGTCATGAGTTTGAACCCCGGTCCCATAAAAAAAGGAAAAAAACTAAACCTAGAAAATGGGTCGATCTTCCGCAGTATGCATGTTCTCAGTCCAGGCAGTGGACAGCCTTCCGTGCTGCATGTCCCAGTGTCAGATGGACTGAGAGAATGCTTTCCTGTTCCATCCCTCTGTGGACCTTTTCAGCAGACAGCATACAAGGGTTTACCTGGCAGACATAGGCCACAGCTGGCAGAGACTCCGCCACATGCAGAGGCCCGGGGGCTCAGAGGCAATCAAGGAGAAAGCGTTCTCTGGTTTGTTCTCTGGGGCTGGGCCCTGCTAGGCAGATGGGCTGTGTGTGGTGCCTGAGCTGGCCAGGGCACACTGGGCCTCAGGCTGGGCAGAGGCTTCAAAGGCATCTGCTGGAGCCCAAGGCCTAGGACCCCATATCAAGGTGGGAAGACATCTAGCATCAGAATTCCAGGGCCAGAGATGCCCCCAGGGCTGAGCAACCTGCTCCGCTTGGGAAGTTGAAGACATCTGGATGCACAGAGCAAGCAACTGGTATGCAGGAGGTGGCACGGGGTCCCCTGTCCTGGGAGGAAGCTTCAGGGAGGTCCAGGGACCGGAGGTCCAGAAAGTCACTGTGTCCTGTCAGCTGAGGTTCAGGGACATCACAGCCTAGCCACCAGGACAGAATCTGAGCCGGTTCCTGCAATGTGTGAGGACCCTGGTGCATGGGCTGTGTGGACCCGACAGTCACAGTGGGATGGTGGCAGCAAGGGCAGGAATCCACAGCCTTCGAGGTCTGTGAGGGGCACAGGCCTGGGAGGCCCAGGAGCACTTAGCATGGTGCCAGGTGCCACGGGTGCCCTTTGTCAGTCTCGTTCGAACTCTCTGGCCATGAGAAGTTCCAGAGAGGGTGGGTGGGGAGCACCCACAGGGGTGAGGGGAGGCTTTGGTGTTACTTAGAGTACTAGGGTTTATTTTTTATTTATTTATTTATTTATTTATTTTGTCTTTTTGAGACAGGGTCTCACTATGCAGTTGAGGCTGGCCTTGAGCTCACTTTTGTAGCCCAGGCTGGTCTCGAACTCGCACCAATCCTCCTGCCTCAGCCTCCCGAGTGCTGGGATTACAGGCGTGAGCCACCACGCCCGGCTAGTACTAGGGTTTAAAATGCAGGGACTCTGCACTGAGCTCCATTTCCAGCCTTTTTTATACCTATTTGTTTGTTTGTTTTTGGTACTAGGAATCAAACTCCAAACCTTGTATACTTGCCAGGCATGTGCTTATGCAGCTGAGCTATCTCTCTGGCCCTTTTAAAAAAAAGTGTGTGTGTGTGTTTTAAGACAGGTGCTCAGGCTGGGCAGTCCTCCTGCCTCAAACTTTCAGAGTGTGAGGATTGTAGGCACGCATCACCATGCCAGGCAAAACTTAGTATTTATGGGTCCAAGATAGCTCAGTGGTCTAGAGCACCTGCTTAAGCAACTGCAAGGACTGAGGTTCAATCCTGGGCACCACATGCTGTGCCAGCCCCGCCCCCAGGGCAGGCTGAGCTGGCTATAACATAAATAAATAAATGAAGTTTAAAGAAAACAACACCAGCCTGGGCTACAAAAGTGAGCTCAAGGCTAGCCTCAACTGCATAGCGAGACCCTGTCTCAAAAAGACAAAAAAAAAAAAGAAAGAAAAAAGAAAAGAACAACAGGGGCTGGGGAGATAGCTCTGTGGCAGAAGTGCCTGCCTGGCAAGTGTAAGCTCATGAGTTCAAACCCCAGTCCCACACACACAAAATAAATAATAAATAAAGAAGACAACAACAACCACAAAAAACTAGTATTTATATTTGTTTTTTTTTAAGATTTTTTAATTTTATTTATTTATTTTTTTTCTTGTTTCAGAACCTTTGTTTGTTTATTCACTCATTTTTATGGCCGACTCAACCCACCCTGAGGGCAGGGCTGGCGCAGCATGTGGTGCCGGGGATCGAACCACGGTCCCTGAAGCCGCCCAAGCTTCCCCAAGCAGGCGCTTTAGACCACGGAGCCATCCCGCTGGGCCCCTAGTATTTATATTTGTATAGAATTATTTACAGCATTTTTTTTTTTTGAGCTATCATTTACATTTCATGCAGTCAACCTGTTTACAACATAATTCACACTGGGCATGGTGGCACATGCTTGTCATCTCAGCACTTGGGAGGCTGAGGCAGGAGGGTCACTGTGAGTTCAAAGCCAGCCTGCACTACATAGTGAGGCCCTGCCTGAATTTTTTTTTCAAATATTTTTGTTTGTTTGTTTGTTTATGTATTTTCATGGCCGGCTCAGCCTGCCCTGAGGGCAGGGCTGGTGCAGCATGTGGGGTCGGGGATCGAACTGTGGTCCCTGCAGCCACCCAAGCTTTCCTAAGCAGGCGCTTTAGACCACTGAGCCACCCCCCCCCCCATCTGAAATTTAAAAAAAAAAGTAACTCAGTAATTTTTTAGTACAGGTTGATCATTGCTAATCTAGAAGACACTGAAACTTTTTCAGCTTTAATATAATGCCACAGTGGAGAATTCCACAGCTGGCCCTTTTGAAGTCTAAGTGCAGGTACACTAACACCATCCTATAAAATTACCTTTGGGCTGGACACCTGTAATCTCAGATATTTGAGAGGTGGAGGGAGGAGGATGGAAAGTTCGAGGCCAGCTGGGGCAATTTGCAAAGTCTCTGTCTCAAAATAAAAAGGGAGGCCAGTGGGGATACAGCTGGGTGACTGCCTACTACACACTGCACCCTCGAGGCTGGACAGAATAAAGCCTCAGCCAGACTGGGGAGATAGCTCGGCAGTCTAAGTGCCTGCTTGGCAAGTGCAAGGATCCGAGTTTGATTCCCAGTACCGCATGCAACAGTGCTGACCACCAGTCACCAAAACCAAACATGGTGGTACACACCTGTAATCCCAGTACTGGGGAGGTTGAGGCAGGAGGATTACTATAAGTTTGAGCTATGTAGTGAGATTCTGTACCAAATCACCAAATAAATAATTTTTTTTTTTTTTTTTTTTTTTTTTTTTTGTGGGACGGGTGTTCAAACTCACGACCTTGCACTTGCCCAGTAGGCACTTGTGCCTCCGAGCCATCTCCCCAGCTCCAAAAATATTATTAAAAAGAAAAAAATAATAAAGCCATGGCCGTGTGTGAGGGTCTGGTCTACGTGGACATAAATGAATATCATGTTTACAATTCTTGGGTGGCCAGGGAGATAGTTCTGTGGCACAAGTGCCTGCCTGGAAGGTGCAAGGTCATGAGTTCGAACCCTGGTCCTACAAAAAAATTGCTCTCTCCCCCAAGATTCCTTATTATCCATGAGCAAATATTCCAGAATTAAAAGAATTCTGGAAAAGTGCATGGTGGTGCATGTCTGTAATCAACACCAACACTTGGGAAGCTGAGGCAGGAGGGTTACTGCGAGTTCAAGGTTAGCCTGGGCTACAAGTGAAGCTCAAGGCAGGCCTGGACTGCATAGCGAGACCCTGTCTCAAAAAGAAAAAAAAGAGCATTTCCAAGTCTAATGTTTTAATGTATTTGGTACAGGGTTTTTATGCAACTCCGACTCACAGTGATCCCTCCTGTTTTCAGCCTCACCAGCACTGGGATTACAGGTGGTGCACCACCACTACACCCAGACTTTGTGCAGGCTTGGCACCCCTGAGGCAGGGACAGCATGGCCTGTGTTCCCCGCACTTGCCTAAGCAGGCGCTTAGTCCACTGAGCTACCTCGCCAGCCCTAACATTTCTCTTTATCTTTTTTTTAATGGCCAGCTCAGCCTGCCCTGGGGGCGGGGCTGGTGCAACAGGTGGTGCCAGGGATTGAACCGTGGTCCCTGTGGCCGCCTAAGCTTTCCTAAGCAGGTGCTTTAGACCACTGAGCCATCCTGTCCATCCCTCTTTATCTTTCTTGAATACTAGGGATCTAACTCAGGACCTTGCGCTTGCCAGGCAGGTGCCTGTGTCACTGAACTGTCTTCCAGGTCCTATATTTCTTGTCTTACACTCTTCAGATAAGGAGTTCTCAACTCTGTATTGATGCCGAACTGTGTAGCCATTGGCACAACCAATTTTACATCATCCCATCACCCTAATATCAAGCCCAGTCCCCATCAGCAGTCACTTATCCCCTCTGGGCCTCACACCCCTGAGGCCATTTTGTATCCATGGAGCCCACACTGTCCTCTATGTCTGGTGTCGCTCACTGCACACAATGTCCTTGAGGTCTGTCCACGTGCCTCTTGCTGGCTGAGTAATATTCCCAGGTATGGCTGGGCCTTGCTATGTGTGTTCATCTGTCCATCGATGGACTCTTGGGTGGTTTATATACTAGTCTGTGTGATGTGGAGTCCGGATCCTGCTTTGCATAAATGTAAATTGTGGAAGCCCAGCATAGGAATGGTGCACACCCATAATCTGAACCCTTGGGAAGCTGAGGCAAGACGGTTACCACAAATTTGAGGCTAGCTTGAGCCTCACAGTGAAACTACCTACCTACCTGTCTGTTTGTCTGTCTGTCTGTCTCTGTGTCTGGCTACCTGCCCCCCCAAGAAAAGAATTAGAAATAGAAATTTAAGTAGTGACACTGAGTCAGAAAGCAGTGCTCACTGGGCAGATTATCCTGGGAGAGGGGTACAGGAGGGGACAGGGAAGGGGCTGGGACACTTGTGGGCGGGGCTTCCTCTGTAAACAGAAGGAACCTAAATCCTGAGATACTGCAGCAGACTCTGGGTACCTCCTGTGTTTTGGGTGCCTGGACATGGCCGGGACAAAACCTCACTGCCCTGTCCTAGTGGCGGCAAAGAAAATATAGAACAAGGTGGCCAGGGTGTCTCACGGTCCTGTGAGGTTGGGATGGCCCTGGCAGGCCGAAGCACAGAGCACCCTTGAGGACAGGCCAAGGAGCCAGGTCGGGAGGCCTCCAAGCAGGTGCAGAGGTCCTGTGGTGGGGTGGCCCTTGTGGGCGGAGTCAGCCAGGGGTGTAGTCAGCAAGAGGCGGGAGGGACACCCGCGGCCCTCTTCACGCCCCACTGCCCGTTGGCAGGGTCGGGCTCTTCCCTTTCCCAGGTTAATGGGTAAGGGCTCTCTCCTCTGGCCTGTCAGGGCCTGTGTGCTTTGAGCCACCCCAGGGACCAGGGTGGGCCTAGACGCTGCCTGTGCTGAGGCTGAGGGACCTAGGGGGATTCTTTCCTGAAGGGCAGGGAGGCCCCTGAGGGCTTCGTGGGAGAGATGTGGCTCCCCGAGGTTTGCAACAGGGTCTCACTCAGGAGTCCTGGCTGGTCCCAAACTCTCGGTGCTGCTCCTGCCTCAGCCTTCTGAATGCTGGGATCGCAGGCGTGCAGTGTCCCACCGTGCTGGGTTAGGGTTTAGAGCCCTGCTAGCGGGAGGCAGCAGTGCGCTGGGGTTGGAGGAGCTGAGCTTCCGGGAATTTAGGGTGAGGGTGACATTCAGGTTAGGATTAAGGTCTGGGGGGGGGGGTCTTAGGCAGACAGGAAATTGCCAGGAAGGAAGGGATGGAGGGTTTAGGGTTAGGGTCACAGTTTGGGTTGGGGCAGCCCTAGGGATACATTCAGGGTTAACGTTGCGGTTTATAAAGGGGCAGCGGGGCCCCCAGGTCCAGCAGGGGTGTGACCCAAATCAGTCCCCCATACTGTGCAGCCTAGGAGGCCCCAGGAGCCCCGCCCTGCCCCCACCGCGTGAGTCCCCTCCCCAACCAAGGTCACAGGCAGCTGGCTCCTGTGACAGCGGTAGGAATGTCCCGGGCGCTGGGCCGCGCTGCCTGGCCAGGACCCCTCATCCCCGCGCGTGGGATGGACACGTGCGAGCCCGCCCCACGCAGGGCTCCAGCCAACCCTACCGCCTGGCCGCTGGGTGACCTTGGAGCTGTTGCGTAACCTCTCTGGACCTTTTAAAAAAAACAACCACCCTTCCCAGCGAGGCCTCCCCGGGCCGGGCCCCATGAGCTCATCGCCTGCGGCCGGATTCTCTCACGCGCGCTGGAGACGGCGCCCTCGCGGGGCCCCGCCGCCCACAGCCACGCACAGCCCAGATTTGGCTCCAAGCGCCATAAAAATAATCGCTGGAGGCCGGGACGTCTGTGCGCGCTGGCGGCTGCTGCCCAGGTCCTAGGGCAGCATCTCCTTGCTCTAGATCCTCCTTACCCTTGGCCAAACTCATCTTTGCCACCCATTCGTGAGCTGTTTTGTGCTGTAAGGATTGTGGTGGGGACACCCACCTGCAGTCGCCGTCATGAGGGGGCTGAGGCAGGAACATCACTGTGAGTTCAAGGCCAGCCCAGACCTCTTAGTGAGACCGTGTCTCCAACAAAAAGATCTTTGGTGATGTGGCTTGCGCTGCCTGTGACCCTCCCTGCCACCCTGTAAGACCTCAGGGAGACCCCATTTCCTTCCTCATCCTGTTAACCCTCATCCCCACCCCCAGGATGGGGACAGTAATCCCAGGGGACTCCCAGGACGGATTCCTTTCTGGCCACAGTGTCCCCACCTGTGAAATAAGGCTGATGGCAGGGCGTACAGTAATGAGCCCGTGGGAGTTTTTACTTTTTTGTTGTCTTGTTAGAATTGAAGACTATAGCCGGGCGTGGTGGCTCACGCCTGTAATCCCAGCACTCGGGAGGCTGAGGCAGCAGGATCGGTGCGAGTTCGAGACCAGCCTGGGCTACAAAAGTGAGCTCAAGGCCAGCCTCAACTGCATAGCGAGACCCTGTCTCAAAAAGACAAAAAAAAAAAAAAAAAAAAAGAATTGAAGACTATGTTTTGCTTTATTTTGTGGAATTGGTGAACTTGTAGGGCTGAAGATACAGCTCAGCAGCACAGTGACTGCCTGGCTAGTGTGAGGTCTTGAGTTCAATTCCCAGCACAACCCCCAAGAAAAGTCCTTATGAACTTGAGTACTCTCCTTGTGTTTACTTTGGCTGCTTCATTCAGACCCCTCCTTCGATGAATGGGTGTGAGCCCCCAAACTGGAAGCACTCCAAAGCCAGGTGTGGTGGTACACACCTATAATCAGGACTTTGGTCATTTAATTTTTTAGTTTTTATTTTTTAAATTTTTTTCTTGTTTCAGAACTGTTGTTTATTTATTTATTTTTATGGCCAGCTCAGCCTGCCCTGAGGGCAGGGCTGGCGCAGCATGTGGTGCCAGGATTGAACTGTGGCCCCGCAGTCGCCCAAGCTTTCCTAAGCAGGCACTTTAGACCACTGAGCCATCCTGCCGTGCCCCCAATCATAGGACTTTGGGAGGCTGAGGCAGGAAGACATCAAATTCAAAACTACCTTGAGCAAGTTAGCCAGACCTTGTATCAAAATAAAACTAAAAAGTGCTGGGCATGTAGCACATTGCAAAGGCTCAGGTTTCAGTCCTCAATGAGGAAGGGGGTTGGAAGCGCCCTCCTGGCCCCACTCTGGGGACCTGGTATCCATGGAGGCAGCCCCTGGAGCCAGCGAGAACCCTTGCAGCCCCCAAGTGCCAGGCTGGGGTGGGAGATGCTTGCTTCAGGCCCCGCCCCCGCGTGCTGAGCCTCCGCGTTGCCATGGGGACGGTGCAGTTGCCAGGGCGACCGCCTCCCTCGAGCCAGCCATCCATCACTGGCAGCAGTGGTGCCCGGGGGTGGGGCTCTGGCGCCCCCAGCCGGGGGTGGGGGGTGAGAGGGTGGCTGATGGAGGGGATAGGGAAAGGACTCAGATCCTGGGCCCTGCCTGATTCCCCTCCCTGATGTAGTTGGAGAGGGGACCAAAGGGGCTTCTCTTCCTGGACCTCACTGGGGACATTGCCCCAGGCCTCTGCCCTGTGTCCCTCTGACCTTCCGCAGCTCTGGCTCAGGGCACAGGCTGCCCAACGAGGACACTGTTCTCCTTGTCTTCCGCCTGGGAAGCCAGACACACAGCCGTCCCTAGGTCCCTCTGTCCCAGCTGAAAAGCCACCTGACTGCCAGGGTAGGGACAGGGCACCGGGCACCCTGCCCAGCATGGCCCTGTGTGCACCCCCTGCCCAGCCTGGCTCCTTCCTGGGTGGGTCCCTGGAGGCTATGTTGGAGTGGGAAAAGGAAGCACCGTGGTGTGGCTCCCGCTGGCTGAAGGCTAATACACACAGCCCCTTGCTCACTCAGGGCCTGACTTGCAGCTTAGGGAGAATTCACCGGACAGGCCAAACAGCAGGGAGCCCCAGCCCTGCGGTTGTTAAGAGCTGGGTCAGAGTAGAGGGAGTGCTGGGGAGGCTGGAAAGGTGGGCAGAGGCTGGGACAGGGGCTGGTGGCTCAGGCCTTCAGTCCCAGCACTTGGGAGGCTGAGGCAGGTGCATTGTTGTGAGTCTGAGGTCTGCCCAAGCTATACAGTGAGCTCCAGGCCAGCTTGCACTACACGGCGGAGACCCTGCCTCAGAAAACCAAATCAACACTAAACAAAGGAGCCAACCAAGGATCACTGCCGTCTGGCCTCCCAGCCAGAAAACTAGATCAAACTTTGTGACCCCAGGCAGCCAAACCCAGCCTCCCTGCAGAACAAGAAAGGGAAGACACAGAGGGTGTGACTGGTGCCTCATGGCCCGGGAGGGATGGAGAGACACAGGGGAGAGACACAGGTGCCTGCCAGGAAGGGAGGAGCCCGGGGAGGGGGGTCACCTGTCAGGGCGTGGGAGCCCATGACTTTCCAGGCCCCAGGGAGGCCAGGAGCCTGCCCCAGTGGGTTGGGCAGGGCACTGTGGGCTCCAGGTTGTCTGGGCTGGGGGGGCTGCCCAGGGGAGGCACAGGCTCCAGGGCCCCTGCTGCACCTCACGTCTGCAGATGAGGAAGGAGACTGAGGCCCAGGAAGGGAAGAGCTCATCAGAGGCCCTGGGGGCTTTGGATGCCAGGATACAGGGCTGAAGGGTGCTGGGGGTGGTACAGGACCCAAGGATGGGCTGTAATTTCACACACACACACACACACACACACACACACACAACCATGAAGATAAGGGGGGAGAAGGAGGGGCCTGGCTCCCTCTGACGCAGAGCCACCAGGTTGTCCCTGCCCCCTCTCAACCTGACTTCCTGCCCAGTGATGATGCCCTGACTAGGCAGCTGGCCTGGGGTGATTTGAAGGTGGAACCAATAGGAGCTCCCCCAGTTAAGCTCAGGACCCCCAAGTCCCCCCTACCTGCCTGGTGTCCCTGTAGGCTGACCGTATTATAATCATCACTCACCTTGATTGTCATTATTACTATTATTAGGGATAGGGTCTTGGTAAGGCACAATTTTGACCAGTCTGGAGTCAAACTTTCGATCCGCCTGCCTCAGCCTCCCAGAGACCTGGAGTGACAGGCAGTGTGCACCAGCACCCGGCTAAGCCGGGTTTTTTTTTTTTTTTTTTTTTGGTCTTTTTGAGACAGGGTCTTGCTATGCAGTTGAGGCTGACCTTGAGCTCACTTTGTAGCCCAGGCTGGTCTCGAACTCGCACCAATCCTCCTGCCTCAGCCTCCCAAGTGCTGGGATTACAGGCATGAGCCACCACGCCCGGCTTAAGCCGGGTTTTTTAAGGCCGCTGCTCTGAGCTCAGCTTGAATTTAAAGAGCATCTGGGCCCAAAGGAGACTGAGGGGTAGGAGGAGCCGGTGTCCCGAAGCCCCACCCCACACGTTGGAGGGGGCGGGGCTAGCAGGGGACTGTTCTCCGAGCCCTCCTTTCCCTTGCTGTCATGGCCTGAGGTATCTGTCTCTTTTGGGTGCATCTGACAACACTGTTCAGTGCCTGTTAAGCCAGCCGTGTCTGGGCCCCTGAGGCTGAGATGTCCCTGGCTTCCTCTTGCAAAAACCACTAACATAGCGCTGGAGCACGGACCCACACCTGTCATCTCAGTACTCAAAGGCTGAGAGGCCAAGGCAGGAGGATCATAAATTCCAGTTCAGTCTAAATATCTTAGCATAAGCCGGACGTGGTGGCTCACGCCTGTAATCCCAGCACTCGGGAGGCTGAGGCAGGAGGATTGGTGTGAGTTCGAGACCAGCCTGGGCTACAAAAGTGAGCTCAGGACCAGCCTCAACTGCATAGCGAGACCCTGTCTCAAAAAGACAAAAAAAAAAAAAAAAAAAATCTTAGCATAATTTCTTTTAAGACAGCGTTTCAATATGTAGCCCAGGCTGACCTCAAACACACTGTATGTAGCCCAGGCTGACCTCAAACACACTGTAGGGCCAGCTAGGCCCTCATTCATGGCAGTCCTCCTGCCTCAGCTTCCCTAGTGCCGAGAGTACACACGTGCGCCACCACATTGACTTAAATGTGAAAAAGCGAGACTGGGAGATGTAGCTCCGGGATAGAAACATCCCCAAGTTTTCTTTGTCTCTCTTGAGACAGGCCCTCGCTATGCAGTTCAGGCTGGCCTTGAGCTCACTTTTTTTGTTTAGTACCAGGGTTCGGACTCAGAATCCTAGCTTGCCAGGCAGGCTTAAACTCACTTTGTAGCCCAGGCTGGTCTTGAACAGGCAATGATCCTCCTGCCTAGGCCTCTCCAGTGCTGGGACTACAGGCATGCGCCACCATGCCCGGCTTTGCATCCTGGGTCTTGATTCTCCTGCACTGGAAAAATAAATAAATAAATAATAAAGTCCTTGTGGGGACACCCACTCAGGACCCCCCTCCTGTGCCTGTCTGAGACAGGAGCTTTCTTTCCCTCACATGTGTTCTGCTCATTAAATAAATAAGCAAATAAAATCCTGAGTCGGTATGGTGGCACACACCTATAATCTCAGCACTCGGGAGGCTGAGGCAGGAGGATCAGTGCGAGTTCGAGACCAGCCTGGGCTACAAGTGTGAGCTCAAGGCCAGCCTGAACTGCATAGCGAGACCCTGTCTCAGTGATGATGATGATGATGATGTCGGGGATGGGATGCATCAGTCAAACCCCGGTGTTTCCTGCTCTGTGTTCTTGGGAACCCTGCACTGCTCAGCCAGTGCAGGCGACACGAGGAGCCTTCAGTGTCCTGGATGGCATCAGGGACCGTGCTGTGCTGGGCTGACAGGGCCTGACAGGCCCTTTGGGGCTGCAGAAAGGTACATGGCGGACAGGAGGGTCCCGCAGGGCCGTCCTGAGTGACCCACCACCCTGGCCGGATGGGGTGGGGCGTGGGTATTCCCAACACCTCCTTCTCTGACCCCCGATGCCTGGTGAGCTCCTGTGCATCCTTTGCCACCTAACCTTACCGCTGTGCTTTGCCAGACCCTTCAGGCCTCTGGACTCGGTCCAGAGGGAGCTACAGGGGCATTTGCTGAGTGACTTCATGAAGTGTAGGAGCAGCACTGTGCCTAGGGGGCTGGCCACTTGGTGGGGGGAGGGGAGCGTCCCAGCCTGACTTTCCCGTCCCCAGGGTCCTGACGGCAGACACCTCCGCTCAGCAGGAGAGGCTCCAGGCCATCGCGGTGAGTCCCTGATGCCTGGGGGGTGGGGGACTGTGGGGGCGGGGGGCGGTTCCATGCCCCCCATGCCCACCCCACTGATGTCAGGGCCCCCTCCAGGAGCGGCGGAAGAGGCAAGCAGAGATTGAAAACAAGCGGCGACAGCTGGAGGATGACAGGCGGCAGCTGCAGCACCTGAAGGTGGGTGGGGCCAGTAGGGTGGGGGTGGGGTGCCGGGGCGGGGTCTCGCCAGGCAGTTTAGGCTGGCCTCGAGCTCGCAGTGTAACCCAGGCTGATGTTGGTCCTGTGGCAACCCTCTTGCCTCGGCCTTCCGAGCGCTGGCGTTGTAGGTCTGCGTCACTACGCTTGGCTCACACCCGCAAACGCGACCCTGACCTGCATCCCTGTGCCCCAGTCCAAGGCCCTGCGTGAACGCTGGCTGCTAGAGGGGACGCCGTCGTCAGCCTCCGAGGGGGACGAGGACATGCGGAGGCAGATGCAGGAGGATGAGCAGAGGGCCAGGCTCCTGGAGGAGTCTATCTCCAGGTGGGTCGGGGCGCGTGGCGCCGGGGAGGAGCCTGCCTCGGCCTCCCCTGGGGCTTCCTGGCGCCAGCCCAGCTGGCCGTGCCCTCAACAACGCTGTGCTGACAGAGGCCCAGGCTGAGGCAGCTGGGCGCAGGAAGTGGGGAGGGGACAGGATGGGAAAGTGGCCTGGGGACAAAGCGCCTGAGTTTCCGGGCTGGTGGCAGGTGGGAGGGCCAGGCCCAGAGTGGGGCACAGGGTCACCACGGAGGGAAATGACGGCCAGTATCCTGGAGTCAGTGCCGCCTGCTGCCTGCCAGCAGGGACAGGATGAGCGGCCTAGCCCCGCCTCCCACCAGGAACCTGCACAGGACTCTGGCCTGGCTTAGCCTGGTGTTCTGTGTAATAGGCTCTCACAGTAGAGTCCAGGCTGGTCCTGTACTCCTGGCAATCCTGCTTCAGCCTCCTGTTCGCTGGGCTAACAGGTGTGCGCCACCACAGCTGCCTTTGAGTTGCAGGGCAGCAGAAGAACAGCCCTGGGAGTTTCTGAGGCACCTTTGATGCCGTGCATGGGGTAGAAAGTACCGGAAAGGCAAAGGGCACACCGTGGTCACCACCTTATCCCTGCCCACCCTAGGCTGGAGAAGGAGATTGATGCCCTGGAGAATGGAGAGGTGAAGGAGAACGCGGCCACCCCCAGCCCAGCCCGGGGCCCGGCCCCCACCCCATCCCCCAGCACCACCCGGGAGGAGTCCCAGGTGGAGATGCTGAATTCGAAGCCGGTAAGGGGTGACTGGGTTGGACCCAGTAGGTCTCTGAGTGAAACCCTGCCCCTTCCTCAGCAGGACAAGTTGCTTTGTCCCTCTGGGCCACATTGTCCCACCTGTGAGGTGCAAGAGCACCCAGGCATGGTGACATGCACCTGTCATCCCAACACTTGGGAGGCTGAAGCAGGAGGATTGCTGGGAATCTAGAGCTAAGACCCTACTCTATCTGTTTGACAAGGCCCGCTTTGGGAAGAATAAGAATATGTAGACCCCTTTCTCTTGGGAGGTCCCAGGCGCTGTGAGATAGCCCCAGCCCCCATCCAAGGAACCATCTGATTCAGGTCAGGGCTGGCCAGGCTTCCCATAGGGGGTAGGTTTTGAAGGTTGAATAGGAGTCCCTGGGTGGGCTTTTGGGGTTGAAAGCAAAAGACTGCTTCTGTAAACATGGACACAACCCAGGGGTGTGGGGGATGCATCTGGGGTGGCTTGACAAGCTCCCGATCCTGTAGCCGGTCCTCAGCCAGGAAAGGGGACCCTGGACAGCCGCGGAGGCCAGGCCCAGCTGCTTGACTTCTCCCTCTCTCTCTTGCAGACCACGGCAGGCACGCCCAAAGGTAAGGCCCCGGGAGTGCTGCGCGGCTGGCTGGCTGGCGCCCTCTGATGGCCATAAGCGGGATGGCAAGGAGTCATGGTTGTTTGTTGTTGCTACTCAGCCCTGATTTGAGCCTGGGTCTCCTGTTGTCATCCTTGTGGTGCATTTTCCCAACATCCTTGGGTGGAAGTACCACAGCACTCAGTGGCACATGAGGAAACTGAAGCTTTCAGGAGTGTCCTGACTCTGCGGCAGCTCGAGCTTTTTCCCACACTTCTGGGTCTGAACTTCTTGTTTATAGCAGGTTGGCCTCAGCTTTCCAAAACTGTGAAATGGGCGGAGAAGTCAGGCATGGCAGTGCACTCGGGTCATCCCAGCAGCCGGGAGGCTGAGGCAGGAGCACCACCCTGAGCTTCAGGCTAGCCTGAACTTCATAGCAAGACCCTATCTCAAAAAAACAAAAATTGGCCAGCCAGATAGCTCAGGAGACCAAAGCACCTGCTCAGGCAGAACACAGCAGCCAGGGTTCAATCCCTGATGTGCTGTGCCAGTCCCACCCCTAGGGTGCGCTGGGATGGCAATTGAGACTGGGTGTGGTGGTGTGAGCCTGTAATCCCAATGTTTGGGCAGCTGAAAATAGGAGAATCACTACGAGTCCAATCTACCTATGCAGTGAAACCCTGTACCTAATACATAAAAATAAATAAATAAATAAGTGGAAGAAAGAAATGAGAAAATATACATATAAACATTAGGAGCACATGTAATCATTTATCACATTTGTTAGGTCACTAAACCTAGTAAATTTATTTATTTATTTATTTATTTATTTGTCTTTTTGAGACAGGGTCTCGCTATGCAGTTGAGGCTGGCCTTGAGCTCACTTCTGTAGCCCAGGCTGGTCTCGAACTCGCACCAATCCTCCTGCCTCAGCCTCCCGAGTGCTGGGATTACAGGCGTGAGCCACCACGCCCGGCTAACCTAGTAAATTTATTAAATAAAAGTTAGAGACACCTCATTGGGGTCCCCCTTGTGTCCTTCTCTTGGACAGGAGCTTTCTTTGCCCCATACATATATTCTGCTCTTTTTTTTTTTTTTTTTTTTTTTTTTTTTTT
>PVJA010012538.1:0-26284 GCA_004027025.1 Myocastor coypus | reverse complement strand
TTGGCCTGACTTGCAGAGCATTAATTATTCACTTGAGGTGTCTCCTTGTCTTACTGGAGAATTAAAAATTAATCATTAAAAAAAATCCAGGCTGGCCTCTCCAGGATTCTGTGGAAATCATTTGGGCCGAGATGAGAAGGCTGTGGGTCGAGCGCGTTTCTTCCTGGAAGGAGTCGGACTGTAGGGTCAGGCCTGGCTGCAGGAGGCTCCGGGTGTGCCGGGGTCTGGGTTCCACGGCGGGTGCAGGTCTGCCGGCGCTGGACCGGGCCTCTTGCTGACCGCCCTCTCCCTTTCTGCCCAGCAGAGCAGAGAGTCTCCAACACCCCAGTGCGCATGGCTGACAGCTCCGGCATGATGAAGGCAGGTGGGTTGGTCCCCACCTGTGTCCAGCTGCCACCCAGGGTCCCCAAAAGCCCTGGTGGGAAGGGGGAATCCAGGCCTGCTGGGGGTGGGACCTGGGGGGCCAAGGTCATACATTAGTGGCCAGACCCGGGCCACAGCTCTGCTTTGATGCCTTTATCCTCCTCGCTGGCCCAGGCTTCCCTGTGAAGACAGGCCTCACGCATGGCGGCACTAACATGACACGCACGGCTGCCCTCCCTTATGCCTCCAGGCCCATGCCTGGAACACACTCACCACACCTCCTACGTGCTACTGGCCACAGGCATTAGGACTGGCTCCAGGGGAAAGGGGATACACACTCCTGGAAGTGACCACACCGGGATGTGGCCTTGATGTGCTTTGGGGGCTCAAGCTTCTACAGTATAGGAGTTGAGTTCAAGTCACACCCTGCAGTGTACAACCTGCCCAACTGTACTGGAAGCCTTGAAAATAGATGTTTTTATGGGCAGAAGTGTGAGTCAGCACAAGGACAAGGGGTTAAGCGATTAACCATTCATTCATTCATTCATTCATTCATTCATTCATTCATCAAATGCTTATCAATTGCCTGCTATGCGCCAGGTAAGGCAGGAACATGTTTTAAGGGCTCTGGCTGTGGGAAGGACTTGGGCTTTGTCCCATAGAGGCTCTGGGCCTAGGAGGAACCTGACCTGGGTGGTCATGGCTCCCCCTGGTGGTGGTTGGAGAACAGACTAGGAAAGGCCTGCTGCAGGTTCCAGGCTTGACCCTGGGAACTCTTGCGGTGAATGACCGGTCACATGCAGCAGAGGTGGGAGCTGGTGTGAAAGGGACCCTGGGGGCAGAGAACAGCCCGAGGCCAGAGGGTTGGGGGCTGGGGAGGGCAGGGAGCCAGGCCAGGGAGAAGCCAGACCTGGGCGGCGGACATCGGACATGGCAGGGCCCGGCAGGCTTGGTCTGGCAGAGCCTGGGTGGGAGACACAGGAGTTTGGTGGCCGAGCAGGCCGGGCATGCAGAGGAGGAGAGACCAGCCTGCAGGGTGGGGTGCCAGGAGGGGCCTGGGAGTCCCAGGCCGGGCACAGGGGAGCTAGGGCAGGCTGTGGAGCTGGAGATGGAGCCCAGGGTCTCGCCGCCGCCACATCCAGCGCTGCACTCAGCCCCACCACCGCTTTCGCTGGCTGCTGCGCCCTCCCCCCCTCCCGCGTGGCTACCGCCTGGCAAGAAAAACAAGGACCTGGGACACAGTTAACCCCGTGCCTCTCATGCCAGCCATGTATTCGGTCGAGATCACGGTGGAGAAGGACAAGGTGACCGGGGAGACCCGGGTGCTGTCCAGCACCACACTGCTCCCCCGGGAGCCACACCCACAGGGCATCAAGGTCTACGAGGACGAGACCAAAGGTAGGCAAGTAGCAAAGGCGCAGGGACGCCCTGGGAACACAGATGCTGCTCGCGCCAGCTGGGCTTAGTGGCACACGCCCGTCACTCCAGCGCTAGGGAAGCCGAGGTGCGAGGATCTCTGCAAGTTGGAGGCGGACCTGGGTTACACAGCGAGCCCAAGGACGGCCCGAGCTGCGGAGCGAGACCCTGTCTGCAACAGACAACACGCAGCCAACATGTGGCTGATGGAAATGGCCACTGTGGTGGCAGAAACCACAGGACAACATGGGGGAGGGAGAGGGAGGCGTGACCAGTGTCTGGTTGGGGGATGGGTGGGAAGGGGGCCAAGAGGAGGGGCGGGGCTCTTGGGCTTGCAGGGCACAGGAAGAGGGTGTGGGGTGCTGGGCCATGGGCCGGGAGGAGCCAGGGCTGGACTGTGGCCTGTGAACCTCGGGCACTCAGGGTGTGGTGGGTAGGAGCCGAGCTGGTCATAAATGTGGTCGGGGTGTGTTTCCATGGGGGCGGGGAGACCCTGGGCTCGATCCCCTGCTCTGGAGAAAATAAACATGAGTCCGTCAGTATAAATTCCTTCTAGTGGCCGGGAAGGGGCGCCCGCGAGGCAGCCGCCGGTCCCAGAAGCAGGACCTGGCAGTTTTCTCCGGAGATGGATTATATCCCATACAGTTCTGCACTTACCCCGTGTGATTCAGGAGGCTTAGCTGCGGTCACGATGTTGCGCAGCCGCGTTCTCTGCCTAGGTCCAGGACATTCCATCACTCCAGAAGGAAACCCCATGCATCCCTCTGTTACCTGTCCTCTCCCAGCCCTGGCACCATTAGTCCTCTTCCTGTCTCTGGATTCACCTGTCCCGGGCGTTTCCTGTCCACAGAGCCCATAGTGTGTGTCCTTTGTGTCTTGCGTCTCACACTGAGCACGATGTTCTCACGGTCTGTCCATACCGTGGCAAATGTCACAGTCTCTCCTTTTCCTGGCTTAGTAATATTCCTGTGTGTGTGTCCAACCATGTACACCAGGCTGCTCCCACCACCTGGCTTTGAAATGCTGGCCACATGTGGACTGGCAGGAGGCCAGATTAGATAGTAACTCTTGTCTATGCTGAGTAGCCAAATGCTCTTATAAGTGACTCACTTCCAGAGAGACCATGATGCTCCCCAAGGGGTCCTGTCATGCTGGCCGCAGTAGTACACACCTGTCATCCAGGCTAGTCAGGAGGCTGAGGCCGGAAGATCACAAGTTCAAGCCCAGAGCGGGCAATTTAACAATTTAAGGAGACCTTGTTTCAAAATGAAAATAAAAGATAGGTACAAGTATAGCATAGTGCAAAGACCCTGGGTTTAGTCTACACCACACACACACACACACACACACACATAGAGCTCCTTGAGGAGTTTGGGTAAGATACCTGGTTGAGTTCCAGCTCTGTGGCCCTGGTCAGAGAGGATACACTGACAATGTCCTTGCCTCCAGCTGCGCCCCCATCTCTGCCTGGCTCCCACAGCCCCTGGGGGACTCAGCACCTGTGTGACTGGACAGGTCCTGTGACTGGTGGCTTGATAATGGGAGGGGATCTGTTTCCATGGCAACCAGAGCTCAGATTCCTGCATGGGGCAGCGGCCTTTGGGTAGGGCACGCCCCACCCTGTGGGCCACCAGAGTCCCCACGGGTGTCCTTTCCTTTTCCTGGTACTCGAAACCAGAGCAGAGTGCTCTTTCCGCCTGGCCAGTGTCCAGACAGCAGTATCCTGACCCTTGGCCAGGATGAGTCAGTGACTGCAGCCCCTGCGCTCTGCCCCAGGCAGGTGGGGCTGGGGGGAAGGGTGCTGGGCTGCAGCCAGAGCCCCTGCTTACCAGGACCAGGTCAGGACCTTGCACTTGCCAGGCAGGCACTTCTGCCCCTGAGCTATCTCCCCGGTCCCCACACCTTTTTTTTTTTTTTTTTTTTTCTGAGACAGGCTGTCACTATGCAGTTCAGGGGCTGGGCTTGAGCTCACTTTGTAGTGCAGACTGGTCTCAAACTTGCAATGTTTCTCCTGCCTCAGCCTCCTGAGCATTGGAATTACAGACGTGAGGCACCATACTCAGCCTGGCAAGCTTTTTATTTATTTTATCTTTTTTTTTTTTTTTTTCCCCCAAGATCGGGGTTTGATCTCATGACCTTGCACTTATGCCACGGAGCTGTCTCCCCAGCCCCCTGGCAAGCCTTTTACTTGTCACTCAGTGTAGCTTTGCTTTTCCCGCCCCTCCTCCTCATGCCCTCTCTCTCTCCCCCCGCAGTGGTCCACGCCGTGGATGGCGCCATCGAGAACGGGATCCACCCACTCAGCTCCTCCGAGGTGGACGAGCTCATCCACAAGGCTGACGAGGTTACCCTAAGCGAAGCAGGGTCCACAGCCGGGGCCGCAGCAGAGACCCAGGGGTCAGCAGCAGCGGTGGAGGAGACCATCCGGACAACGCCACTGCGGCGGGAGATCACCGGGGTCCAGGCCCAGCCCGGCGAGGCCACCTTGGGCCCGGCTGGTACCCAGCCCGGCCAGGAGCCCCCGGTCACCATGATCTTCATGGGCTACCAGAATGTGGAGGACGAGGATGAGACCAAGAAGGTGCTGGGGCTGCAGGACACCATCACAGCCGAGCTGGTGGTCATCGAGGATGCAGCTGAGTCCAAGGAGGCCGCGCCACCCAATGGCAGCGCCCCGGAGGCGCCCAGCGCCCCGAGCTCCGGGGAAGAGGACCAGGCCGGGCCCGAGGCCACCACCAGCGACCCCCAGGACCTCGATCTGAAAAAGCAACGCTGTAAATGCTGCTCAATCATGTGAGCTGGCCCGGTCCCCCAGACCCCGGCCCCTGCCCTGCGTGACACAGACCCAGCAGCCCGGCCCCTCCCAGCGCCCGCCGCCCGCCGCCTCGTGGCCCGAGACATGCGCGTCCGCACCTGGCCCCTGAATTTTCTTCCCACTGAAGAGGGGCGGGCTCCTGCCCTTCGCCATGCCCCCCATGCACCCCACCTCTGAGCCGTGCACTTTGCACCCAGTGGGAGGGAGACGGGCTGCCCACTTTGTTTGGAATGAGGGCCCCTGCACCCCAAAACTTGTGGCAGCTTCACAGAGGCGGCCACCACAGTCTGGCTGGAGTGGCCCAAGGCCTCCCCGCCACCCCAGGTCAAGCCTGTGCCTTTCTGTCACCTTTGATGGACTCTTGCCAAGGGGACCTGGAGTCCAGGGGTGCCCAGCAAAGGAGCTGGCCTTGAGGGTTTGGGCACTGGGGCTGAGGCCACATTTCTTAAGGGCATGAGGTTGAGCCGCTCCACAGACAACCCCAGTGGCCGTGTCCCTCATTAGGGGCTGAGCAGTGCATGGAGCTGGGGAAGTCCCAGAACCATGTCCCCACACAGAAGGTATCAGTAGCCCCAGGCTGTCCCCTAGCCAGGGCCATGGGCTGGGGTCTCAAGCCACTTGTCCCAAGCTCTTGTCTTCACTGGGCCCCTCTTCCTCCTGGTGCTAATTTTGGGACCTTAGGGGCCAGCCCCGGCCTCCAGCCTGGGCCCCAGGTCCTCCCAGAAATCAGGCCCTACCGGCCAGCTCTGCCAGGCTGGGATCGTTTCTGGGCAGGGAGGTCCCCTGGGTCAGTACGTGAGACCCCCCATTTGCCACCTGGAGTGACGTCGCAGGCCCCTCTCTCTGGAGGCGGCCCAGAGGGCCCAGCCTGGGGACAGCCACATGGTCCCCAGCTGCACATTCTGCACAGGCCACGACAACCCCTCTCCTCAAGGGTGGCTCTGGGCCCAGGATCCTGTTGGCCTGGTCCCCGAGGGCCTGGGGCTAAGGCCGGCTTGTGGCCAGGTCATCACCTACAGCCACCACAGGGCACGCTCAGTGGCCACCCCTGGGAGCAGAGCTGGGCCACTGTCGAGGCTGTGCTCCTCCAGTGGCTGGAAGGAGGGCCCTATCTGGGGGTGACCCGGGCAGTGGCCGTGGGACCCCTCCACCTCCTCCCTCGAGTCCGCCCGAGTCCCCGAGCTGTGAGCCCTTGCTGAAGTGCCCTTGCTGCCCCTCTGCTTTCAATGTGTGACGAGGCCCCATGTTCTTGATTTTCCCAGAGAAGCAAATAAAAGTGTGAAGAGCCCAGTGCCCGAGTAATTGGATTTCACCAATGGGGAGGTCTAGGCCAGAGGTGGGGCGGGGCCTGCAGATGGGAGAGCCATAAAAGCAGAGGCTGAGCCCTGCCTTCCAGGCCAGGCAACTTCTCCCACTTGCAGCCAAGCCTGCCTCGTGGGCTCACAGAGGCTGCAAGGCGCCAGAGGAGGTGCTTGATTCCCACCTGCTCCTAGGCAGCAGCTGAGCAGGTAAGGCCGGGGCATGGGGCGGCTGTAGGGTGGCTGGCCTTGGTCCCTGCTTCCTGGGTTTGTAGAGCTTAGGAGACAGTCCCCATAGACACCCTGCACTGTGAGGATGAAACAGCCCTGGGAAGCACACATTTTGAGGGCTGCTCTGTTCTTAGGAGTCCCCCAGATCCATCTGCTGCCTCTCTGAGCCTCGGTCTACCCACTGAGAGGCCAGTGATGTAGAAGCAAGACAGTTAGGACGCCCAGTCCCCTGGATGCCCAGGTCTTAAGCCTTACTGGGTCCATGGGAAGGGCTGAGGGGGAGGAGGGTGGAGCTTCAGATCCCAGCACTGGTTGGGGCGGGGAGCGTCCTGGGCCTTGGCTTCTATGTCTGCTAGCTGGGGTTAAATGCTCCTGTCTGTCCAGTCAGGTTAGACACTCTCTGAAGGGGCCACATCTGTCCTTGAATCCCCCTGATTTGGGACTGGGGGACACTGTCCTGGGAGAGAAGGCAGCTTCTGAGGGACCCTGCCTCAGGGCAGGGCCGGATGGAGCCCCAGTAGGGGGACCCAAGCCCCCCTCAGCTGTGTCCTCTGCCTCCGTATGTGGTCTGGGCAGGTGCCCCACCACAGATGTCAGGCTGTCTAGAACCCCAAAAGTGTCTGCCCTGAGACCCAGGATGGGGGGACAGCTGGGCACCCCGGGGATTCTCCCTTGCAGCCCCAAGGGAGATAGCTAGATGCTCTCCCCCACTTCCAGAGCAAGACGTTGGGGCTCAGAGCCAGGTTTGGTAGTGCACACCTGTCATGCCAGCACTCAGGGATGCTGAGGCAGGAGGATTGCTGGAAGTTTGAGGCCAGTTTGTGCTATACAGTGAATTCAAGGCCAGCCTGAAATGCATAGTGAGACTTTGTGTTTAAAAAACGCCAAAGTGGGGCTCAGTGAGGTCCAAGGCTGACCATCCATCTGGGGGGAGGCTGCAGAGCAGGACAGGCCAACTGCATGGGTGGAGACTCAGTTTCCCCAGTCCCAGCACAGCTTTGGCCCCAGCTGAGCCTGGGTGCCCCTCTCCCCACAGCACTGGGGCAGTGGGAGAGCCCAGCCTTGGCAGCGGAGCTTGGGGCCGAGTTCCGGCTCCCTGGGCACAGTGCCCGCCTCACCCAACCCCGGGGCTGGTATCATCTTTCTCCTCCTCCTGCTCTGGACTTTGTTTCCCAAGCTGGGTGGGGCTGGGGGGACCTGGGATCTGTGGGGGCCCTGTTCCCTGGCAGCAGAAGGGCGGAGCCACATGGAAGGCTGCAGGGAGCCCAGGTGAGACTGGGTGGGTGGGGGGTGGCTCCTTTGGGGGTCCCCGGGACTCTGATCCTTTCCTGTCCCATGCTGGGCCCAGCTGCGGTCTCCTACTGGCACCCCAGTCTCACTCCCAACCTTGGGGTCTGTCCTCAGCCCCTCCCCCTGGCTGGCACTTCAGGTTAACCCCCAAGGCTCACATCCCAGAACCCCAACTTCTTTTTTTTTTTTTTTTTTTCTTGTTTCAGAACCTTTATTTGTTTATTCACTCATTTTTATGGCCGGCTCAGCCTGCCCTGAAGGCAGGGCTGGCGCAGCATGTGGTGCCGGGGATCGAACCGCGGTCCCTGAAGCTGCCCAAGCTTTCCCAAGCAGGCGCCTTAGACCACTGAGCCATCCCGCCAGGCCCCTGGAACCCCAACTTCTAAAGGGCCGTGGAGGCCCCTATACAGACCTTCTGGGGGCTTCGGCAATAAATCCCTCCCCGTAGGGCCAGGGCCCAGCGTGAGGACACAGAGCTGGGTGGCAGGGTCCAGAGGGACTCCTGGACCAGGCTCTGCAGCTCCACAGGGCTGGGCGCCGCAGGGAGGTGCCCGAGCCATCCTGGGAGCCTTTGCCACCCAAGGGTGGAGGCTGGTGCCAGGGGAAGGGAGCAGGTGTTCAGCACCAGGACCATAAACGGCTTCACCTTGGCGCACAGGCTGCAGGGCGGAGCCTGTGTAGCAGCCCCAGAGGCTTCTGGGGGGTGGGGGTTGGGGGCGCCAGCCTGCGAACCTGAGGACCTGTGCGTGACTTGATGGCGGTCAGCCCCCCTTGTCAGTTTGCTCCCCTGTGAGAGAGACAGACGCAGTGGTGCACACCTGGGACCGCAGCGGCTCAGGAATCTGAGAAAGGCGGAACTCAGGTGCAAGCTGAACCCGAGCACCTGGGAGCGCCTGTCTCAGAAAATGAACGTGCTGGGACGGTGGCAGCTCTTGCCTCAGCCTTGAGGCTCTGCGATCCATCCCAGCCCTGAGCACCCACAGCCCTCCCTCCTCCCCCACCCCCACCCCCGCCCCGGCTGTGGGCTCCCGCAGCAGAGGCTGGCTGAAGCGCTGGTGCATGGGCGCCGCCCCTGGGACATCACCTTGAGGCCCCTTCCTGTACCTTCTCTGCCCCTGACATCACACTCACACTCCCAAGGCCCTGAGCAAGGTCCCCCAAATCTTTGCCAGAGGCACCTGCCCCAGGCCACCCCAAGTCAGCCAAGGACCCAGGGTGTATGTATAAGGTCTACAACCACCGCCCAGGTGCGGATGAATCTGCCCGCCCCAGCAGCCTTGAACCCAGGATGAGCGACCCCGCCCTCACCCGATGGACTCAGTGAGTCACCACAGAGGAATGGGCCCGTAGGCCGGGGGAAGATGCACCCTCACCCTGGACCCACCCAAAGGGAGCCGTGGCCCCACACCACAAGGGCTAGGCTGGAGCGAATGTCCCTGGCCATAAATCCCACCCGGTGAATGTCAGTGTACTCACTAAGCAAACACAAGGCGCTGTGACCTGTGCCTGCCCCAGGGCATGGGGCAGAGCCCCCAGCCAGCACTGGCATGGGTGGGTGAGGGGGGGTTAGGGCTGGGGTGCAGTGCACTCCGCATCCCCAGGTCTGAGCACAGGGTGTGTGGAGGAGGCCATCTGTTCTTTTTGTTTGTTTGTACTGAGGATGGAACCTATATCCCTAGCCCTTCGCATTTTCTAAATTTTGAGACATGGTTTCCTCAGCCATTCATTGGCCCACTTTGGGTTCCAGCCTGCTATCCTCCTGCGTCAGCCTCTCCCAGGACTGGGAGGCCAGGTGTGCACCACCAGGCCCAGGTCAGCCAGTTTTCTCTGTTTTGTTTTTGGTACTGGGAATTGAACTCAGGGCCTTGCTCCTATCTGGCAGGCACTTGTGCTACTAGGCTACATCACCGACCCCGGCCTGTCTTCTTACACCAGGCTCTGGTCTGCAGGAGGGTGCTTGCCTGGGGCATAGGGCAGGCAGGTACTGGGTGATGGCCACAGGTGGGTGAAGACAGACTCTCAGTGGCAATCTTACCCTGCGCCTGCTGTCCCAACTTACTGGGAGGCTGAGGCAGGAGGGTCACAAGTTCTGCCCAGCCCTGGGTAACTTAACAAGTTAGTGAAGCCCTGTTTCAAAAGGAAACTATTTAAAAGATATATTGTATGTATGTATGTATGTATGCATGTATGCATGTATGTATACATGCATGTAAAGGTCCTTGCACTTCCTAGGCAGGAGCTTAGAACACTGAGTGACCTCCCCATACAAAAAAAAAAAAAAAAAAAAAAATTTAAAGGCTGCAGTGCAAGTGGGGGGCACACACCTGTAATTCCAGCACTTAGGAGGCTGAGGCAGGAGAATCCCTGCAAGTTCAAGGCCAGCTTGGGCCATGCAGCAAGGATGAGCTCTTTTTATAAATGTTTTGTTTATTTATTTATTTATTTATTTATTTATTTTTATTTTATTTTATTTTATTTTTTTTTTGAGACAGGGTCTCCCTATGCAGTTCAGGCTGGCCTTGAGCTCACTTTTGTAGCCCAGGCTGGTCTCGAACTCACATCGATCCTCCTGCCTCAGCCTCCCGAGTGCTGGGATCACAGGCGTGCGCCACCACGCCCGGCTTGTTTATTTATTTATTTTTAACTTTTATTTATTTCTTTATGCTATGGCTGGCTCAGCCTGCCCTGGGGGTGGAGCTGGTGCAGCATGTGATGCCAGGGATCGAACCACCGTCCCTGCGGTTGCATAAGCAGGTGCTTTAGACCACTGAGCTATCTCGCTGGCCCAAGGATGAGCTAAGCAGCGAGGCCCTGTCTCAAAAAAAAAAAAAAAAAAGGCCGGGGGGCCTGTGAGATGGCTCAAGGGTCTAAAGCACCTGCTTAGGCAAGCTTAGGCCACTACAGGGACCACAGTTAGATCTCCGGCACCACATGCTGCGACAGCCCCAATCCCAGGGCAGGCAGATGGGGCTTGGTGGTGAGCCCTTGCCTAGCACTGAGGCTCTCGACCCCTTCCTCAACACCACTGAATAAAAGTGCACATAGAAGCTAGCATGACACAGCAAGTGCTTGCTGAAGCACATTCAAGGGCGTGGTCTCACATTGCCCAACGCCCTACTCTGGCTCAGAGAGGAGCTCTCTTTTTTCTTTCACTTTTTCTTTGTGTTTAATATCTTAGTTCAGTTTTGGCTCTGAGGTTTGAATCTGAGGCTTCACACTAAGCTCCATGTCAGCCCTTTTTCTTTTTTTTCTTTTGAGACAGGTTCTGTCCAAGTTGAAGCTGGGCTGAACTTGTGATCCTCCTGCCTCAGTCTCCCAGCATGCTGGAGCCACTGCGCCCAGCTTCAGGCAGGGGCTCTGCTCTGCTTGTCAAACCTAGTCGAGCGTCTGGTGCAGAGGTCTCTGGCAGGAGCAGCAGGTCTAATGGACCTGGTGTAGTTCAGCTTTGAGTTCTTTTTTAAAAAAAAAAAAAATTTTTTTTTCTTACTTCAGAACTTTTGTTTGTTTGTTTATTTTTTAAATTTTATTTATTTATTTTTCTTGTTTCAGAACCTTTGTTTGTTTATTCACTCATTTTTATGGCTGGCTCAGCCCGCCGCGAGGGCAGGGCTGGTGCAGCATGTGGTACCAGGGATCGAACCGCGGTCCCTGAAGCCACCCAAGCTTTCCCAAGCAGGCACTTTAGACCACTGAGCCATCCCATCAGGCCCCTGTTTGTTTATTTTTTTATGGCCAGCTCAGCCTGCCCTGAGGGCAGGTTCTGGCACAGCATGTGGTACTGGGGATCGAACACTTGGTCCCTGCAGCCGCCCAAGCTTTCCTAAGCAGGCGCTTTAGACCACTGAGCCATCCTGCCGGGCCCCATCAGCTTTGAGTTCTATGTGCTTTGAGCTCCCCTTCCTGGCTGGCCCAATGCTTAGTGGTCCAAGAAGGCCCAGAATGGGAGAGGCTCAGACAGTGGCTCCGAGGGAGGAAACACTGGGGACTCCCTGGAGCAGGTGACTTGGAGGTCAGTGGAGGAAGCTGTTCAGGGCAGAGAACAGCTGAGAGGAGGGAGGGCTTGGTGGAGATGCTGGGGGCATCTAAGAGTGACCCCCAGTACCCTGGGAGAGCAGGCTTTGAGTTTGATGACACTGGCTCAGGGGCAGGGTTCAAGGCGTTCCCAGCCCACCCTGGCATCATGCTGTGTAAGAGTGGGAAGAAACTAGGATGTGGGACAGACAACCTGGAATCACTGCCTAACTCCAGGCCTCAGTCCACTGGGGCCATCCCTGAACTTCCAATAAGTCATCTCAGAGACAGCTCAGAATGAGTCAAGGGGCACCAAGGAGATAGCTTCAATCCTCAGTTCCACAAAAAAAAAAAAAAAAAAAGAAAAAGAAAAAGAAAAAAAAGAGTCAGGGGGCAAAGGGCAAAGGCTGGGCACACGAATCTAGGTGTGCTCACTCGAGCATGCTAGATCCCATCACCAGAGCACCATGTCACTCACAGATGCATGGGCCTTCAGGTGTGGTTGGGCCCAGGAACTTAAACGTTTGTTGGACATGCAGTGTTGTCCAACAGGCCTGGGGTTGTTCTCAAGCAAGCTGTGGCCATCAGGTGGCATCAATGGCCACAGTCATTTTCCACTTTGTCCCACCAGCCCAAAAACATTCATTAACAGAGGCATAAGCACCCGCCTGGCAAATGCGATGTCCTGAGTTCAATCCCCAGTAGGAAAAAAAAAAAATTGTCGTATTGCATTGTTTTCTGTTCTGTTCTGTAACAGGTGCTACCTCTGTAATTCAGGCTGACCTTGAGCTTAGTACACAGCCCAGACAAGCCTCAAACTTCTAGCAATCCTCTTGCCCCAGCCTCCTGAGCGCTGAGATTACAAGGCCTGCGCCATCACACCCAGCCTTTCATGAATTAATTAATAATTAACTGCATTAATTTCAAAGTCATGAGGTTTCAGGTCATTGGTCAGGTGAACTCACTTACTCATGCCGAGCCAATCACAGAGGCCAGAGAGTGAAAGAGTGTGATTGGCTAGGCTGGATCAGATATGCTGTGATTGGCTGAGCAGGGTTACTTACACATCCTTCAACCAGTTAGAGGTCAGCTAGTAAACAATTGGGACTGTGTCAGAGAATGGAGTACTGTGATTAGCTGGCTTGGGTCAAAGAACTGTTTTTGGTTGGAATGGACCAATGAGTGGAATGGTGTGATTGGCTGGGCAGGATCACTTGCCCATCCCTCAACCAATCACAGTGGTGGCATGATTGGGACTTTGCCTTTTGAAGGACTGGGAGTTGTCCCTGTCTCCACATTCTCTGACCTGGATCCATGACTTCCTTCTTTCTCAGTGAACCAGCAAGTCTCCACCTGTAGGAGAAAGGTCAGCCGAGACCTGTGAGGAGATGGAGCACATGAGGAGATACACCATCTTTAGTGACCCACACTCAGCTCATGTCACTGGGCTAGCCCTGGACGGGGATGCCAGTTACAGGATTGAGCTGGTGGGTGTGGGGCCTGAGGACAATGGCTGGGTTTGGGACAAGCCCCAATCTTTGCCTACAGACTGGGAGGCTGAGGTGGACAGGACAGAGACACAGGTGTTCCACAGCAAACGCACCGTCCTCGGCCACCCGGTGAAGGACAGAGACGAGGACGTGAAGTTTTACCTCCTGGATGCGACCCAGGGCCCTCCCAGGCAGTCACAGGACCTGGAGCGTGAGCGCTGGGCGGTCGTTCAGGGGCAGGCAGTCAGGAAAAGCAGCACAGTGGCCACGCTTCATGGAAGCATGGACCACCAGGACCCTGGACCACCCAGCCACCGTCAGTCCAGTCCCCTGGAGGAGGAAGACATGATTGACAGGGAGCAGATTGACTTCCTGGCGGCAAGGCAGCGCTTTTTGAAGCTAGAACAGGCAAGCACGAACGGGGCCTCCTTCTCCCAGAGTCCCCGGGCCCAAATGTCACCAGTGCATGCCAAACTAGGGTTCACCCAGGCCCCTAAGGTCTCAAAGGAGCCCCAGCTGGCCAATGGGTATGGTGTCCCTGCCACAGCCCAGGACAAGGAAGTCATGGTGGAGAAGAGTGCCCGTGGTTTTGTTACTGGACCCAGCATCCAAGCTACGGACCGCTCTGGCCCCTGGTCCCCAGCCACTAACAACTCTAGCTTCTGGTCCCAATCAGCCAAGGACTCTTATAGCTTGCAGTTTGGAGACACAGACAGCCCTAGCTTCAAGTCCCAAACCACAGATGTCTCCTGCCTCTGGTCCCAACCCATGGAGGACCCTGCTTCCTGGTCCCCAGAGCTTCCCAAGGAGACACCCATCGAGCGGGAGATCCGGTTAGCCCAGGAGCGTGAGGCAGACCTGCGGGAGCAGAGGGGACTCGGGCGGGCAGCTGGCCACCAGGAGCTGGTGGAGATCCTCACCCGGCCAGTGCTGAACAATGCTGGCCTGGCCGACGCCCCACGGAGGGACCGGAGCCGCCCTTCCCTGTACGTGCAGCGGGACATGGTGCAGGAGACCCAGCGTCAGGAGGACCACCGGCGGATGGGCCTGCAGGCCAGTGGGCCAGCTACACCTGACTGGGTCCCTGAGGACCCGCAGCCCACACCTGAAAGGAAACTGAGCTCAGACTCCATCCTCAACTCCATGCCAGATGCCCGGGCAGCCGACAGGGCCCCAGAGACAAGGAAGGTGAACCGCATTCCACTTGACGCCTACCAGCCATATCTGGGGGGCGGGACCCCCCAGCCCGAATTCTCACCATTCTGGGGCTACCACAAGCCTACCACTCCCCGCACAGCAGAGGCCAAGCCTTTGGGGTCTCCAAAGTCCACAGGCATCCAGAGGCCTCTGTCAGACTCCTCTGGTGTGAGCGTGAAGTCTCCTTCGGGGCACCCGGAAGCCAGCGGGATCACAGTGACGCGGGAGCACTTCCGCCTGCGCCCCCTGCAGTTCAGGGCCCCCGAAGTGCAGCGTCAATCTGAGACACCCCATGTCTGGGGCTGGGAGGAGGCTGGGGGCCCCACTTTGAGGCTGAAGAGGTCCCAGTCATCTGATCTGCTGGAGAGGGAGGTGGAGGATGTGCTTCGCAGGGAGAGGGAGGTGGAGGAGCAGCGGAGGAGCGCTTTCTTCCCAGAAGTCTTCTCGCCAACACCAGAAGATGAGCACTGTGAACAAGGCTCTAGGAGTTCCTCCAGGGCGTCCGGTGAGGAGGGACAGGAGGGGACAGGAGTGGCTATTCCACCCCCTGACATGGGTTGGAGCAAGGACAGGGAGGTGGGATTCAAGAACATCAGGAAAGAAGAGCATCTACCCAATCTGATCCTTGCCCTCCATCAATTACTTAAGCTGTAGATTTGGGGAGAATGTCAATTCTGCCTTACATTTTTTGCTTTACGGATTCATGCAGTTTGTTATTAGTTGCATAGAAATTCTTGATCCATAGCTTCTCTTTATCAATATGCAATGTCTTCCATGGTTGTTTGGTATCTTTGGTATCTTTCTACCTTCTGCCTATCCAGTTTTTCTAGGCCACTTTGGTCAGCCTTCCGGTTCTGTCCCTGTTCATTGTTAGTTCCGGTGCTTTTGGACAGAATCCCTGTGTCTCCAGAGCTGAGATCCAACAGTTATGCTGCAACACCCCTTCTTTCTCCTGCCCCCCACAGGCATCACAGGCAGCTACTCGGTGTCTGCGTCACCCCTGTTTACCCCCATCCACCTGCACTCAGGCCTGGTATGGACAGCAGAGACCCCAACAGACAGTGCCTCTGGGCACAGGACAAAGGGACAGTGGGTGAGCAGAGGCTGTCCCCCTCCTTCTCCTCCCAGGGTCCAGCAACCCACCCTGGGAGCCTCAGCAGGGCCACAGGAGCCCCAGGTCTAACCTGAGTCTGCCTAAAGTCACCATCATTGTCACTCACCCCCCATGGCTGTGCCTCAGTTTCCCCATATGTGAAGTACAGAATCATAACCTAGGCGCCTTTGTCTCTGGCATCTGCTCAGAGAAGCCACATGGGATCTTTGTCCCCATTTGAGCTCATCCCAGAGCCAAAGATAAATGTCATGAGGGGGTAATATGGAAGATGGCCTCTTGGGATAATGTGGGATGCTGGGAGGGCTTCAGGGGCAGGAGATGTCCTCCCTGGTGTCCTCAGTGAACATTTAGCTACATTTTAGACATCCAGGGGGGCACTGGTGCAGGGCAGGAAGGACAGGGCTGACTTTGGTCCTCTTCCCACAGTATGCTGGCATCAACCCCTCAGATGGGATCAACTCAGAGGTGAGTGCGCCTGGGCTGTGCGGGGAGGGGGGTAAAGGTAGGGGTGGGGATGGGGGGACCCAGGCTTCTCCTCCATGGCCCTTCCTCCAGGATGAGGACCATTCTGGGTGTTGTCCACATTGGTAAGGTCTGCCTAAGTTGGACTATGCTAGGATCTGCTTGTGATGTCTGCCACAGGCACCAGTTACACCAAGAGAATGCATCCATGTGCCACCATTTCGCCAGATAGTGGTTTTAAAGCCGATTAGAACCAAACAAGGACTTTTCTCATTTATTTAGTTGTTGCAGTGCTGGGATGGAACCCAGGCCTTATAGGGCTAGGCTAACTCACCACTGAGCTACACCTACAGCCCTGCTTCTTGTTTGTTTGTTTGTTTGTTTGTGTTGTATCAGGGACCAAACTCGGGACATTGCGCTTGCCACACAGGTGCTTATGCCACTGGGCTATCTTCCCAGCCCCCCAAGCCATGTTTCAAAATTGTCTTTTTAGGAGCTGGGGAGGTAGCTCAGCAGCATAAGTACATAAGTGCCTGCCTAGCAATCGCAAGGTCCTGAGTTCAATCCCCAGTTAATTAAATAAATGAATAAATAAATACAGACAAACTAAATTGTCTAGGCTGGGCTTGAATTTATGATCCACCTGCCTCAGCCTCCTGAGTACCTGGATCACAGGCGGCACTACCCTGGACAGCTATCTCAGTTGATCCATGCGATGATGATTTGTGGTTTTTCTTAGGCTGAGTTCAGATGCAGGGGTGTACACCTTTGTCATTCCAGTACCCTGGAAGGCTGAGGCAAAAAGATCACAGATTCAAGCCCAGTGTGAAGGATTTGGTGACTCAGTAAGGCCATGTCTCAAAAAAAAAAAAAAAAAAAAAAGGCCTGCAGATGTAGCTCAGTATGATGAAAGCCCTGAGTTCCTAGCACCACACACAGATGCGCGTGCACATGGGGGTGGGGGGTGGGGCAGACCCTGGCATTTTCCTGCTGGAGCTGAGAGCACCTCAGCAGTTCTTTCATCCCATTCCTGGGAACCAAGGATCTGAAACTCAGGCAGGACTGGCCCTGCCTCACCCCTGTCTTAGGCCAGTATAGGGGATGGAGGGACATGCTGACAGGGACTCTGTGCCTCTTCTGACTCAGATCCTGGGAGCCACCCGGGTGACCCGCCACAAGAACGCCATGGCCAGGCGCTGGGAGGCCGGCATCTACACCAGCGAGGATGAAGACTGAGCCCAGGACAGCCTGCTGGGCCCTGTATTGCCCTGGGGGTGCTGCTAGGACACCAAGAAGCCCCTGAGGCCCCCCCCCCATTCTCTGTGCAAAATCCCCATTGAACTCAGGACCTTGTGCGTGCCAGGCAGGCACTTATGCCACTGAGCTATCTCTCCAGCTACCGTTCAATTGGCTTTTTTGAGAAGGGCCTCGCTAGGTGGCCCAGCCTGGCTCTCAGCAATGCTCCTCCCTCAGCCTTCCGGGGGCTGGGAGGATAAGCGGGCACCACTGCGCCAGGCTCCTTTCTGCCTCTAAGACTTTGCCAAATGTTCCAGGTCTGGCAAGGGAGAACAGACCATGGTGTACCCTCTGAGCCCTCACCCGGTGGGAGAAAGAGTGAGACTTCTGGGGATGCCAAAGCCTCTGCCTCCACCCTTGTGCCCCATCCTTGTTCACGGGAGTAAACCCGTGAGCTCCCATTCTAGCCCATGGATGTGCAGGAATCACTGCTGTGCCCACTTTCTTGAGGACATTACGTTCTGTTCCCTGGGACCATGATCCCTGTGATGTGCATCATGGGCCCCATGTCCTGCATACAGCAGGCGCCTTATTAGTGCTCATGCAGAGGCCCCTGAAGTGTACAAGGGACTGCTTCCAACCCCAGGAAGGCTCATGAACCTCACCCACTGAGTCCTTGGGCCACATACCTGGTGACAGGGGAGGCCAGGCATCAGTCAGCAGCTCCTGTATACACCCTGAGAGGGTGGGTGCCGAATCCAATTGCAGCTCTGCTCCCAGGCACTCTGTAGTCTGGAGCTCTCTGAACCCCTTGCCTCCATTTGCCCTCTGTGCAAGGATTGGGGCTAGGACCCTGGTCCTAGCAGTCAGGGAGCGGGGAGCCCGGGTCCCTCTCCCAGCTCCTGGAAGCACCTGTGGCCCTTGGCTCGCAGTTCCTCCCTCCATTTGCAGAACCAGTAGCACCACGTCTTCAGCCTCTCCACTGGGCCCCGAGTGGTCGGGATGATTCCCTCTCAGCGTCCTGTACACATCTTGTCCACCTGAAGGGTCCCTTCTGCCCCGGAGGTGAGATAGTGCCAGAACACTGGGCTGTCACATAGTGAGCTAAGCCAAGGACGAGATGGTGTGGGCTGGTTTGGCTCTGGCGCCTGCAGAGCACCCTTGTGGCCTTGAGCTCGTTCTCTCTCTGTTGTTCTCTTTTAAATAAAGTTTTATTCATGTATATTTGTAGTGCATAACAAATACATGCCTCATGGGAGTTGGTACATAGACAAATGACCTGCTGGTTCTTTTTCCCTACTCTTTGCCTTTCTCTGCTCCCCCTACAAACTTTTTAAAATATTGAGTGGATCTGTTGTTGTTGAGATAGGCTCTCACTAGGAAGCCCAGGCTGGCCACAAGCTTGTGGCAATCCCCCTGCCTCAGCCTCCTTGGTGTTAGGTTTACAGACATGGTGCCCCTATGCCCGGCTAGCAGGTGCTCTTTGTGACAGGGTTGTGTCTCCTGGTGTTCAGCGCATTCAGCCAGTGTGGTCACAGTCACTTAGTGGGTCACTTAGCAGCCCCTGTGGTTTTCTGCGATGTCCCCACTGTCAGAGGCCGTCCTCCTCCTCCTTCGCCTTCTAGTGGACCTGCCTAACATGACATGGGGTGCTCGCAGGAAACTGGCAGCAGGAACAACAGCTGGAGTGGACTGGTGGCCTCTGACATGAAGGGACAGGGTGCCCAGCTCCCCATCTTCCATGCCAGCCTCCCGAGGGCCCTGTGGACAGCTGCTGCCCCCTGCTGTCAGGAGACCCCAGGGGCCTTCCTGTCTGGGGCTGAGCTGGGTCTTGGCCACCTGGTGTAATGGTGACATGGCAGTGGTGGTGGCCTGAGGAAATGCTGCCCAGATGATCTGGGCTCCATACGGTCCCCATGTGGGACAGTGGCCGAAATAGCAACGGGAGTGGGGGGGGCCCGGTGGGCAGAGGAGCAGACAAGTTCAGGTCCCTGGCCCATCCTATTTGGGTTCCACGCAGCACTGCGCTGCCCCTGTGCAGCTCTGGTGTTAGGGGTGTAGAGCCTGTAAGACATCAAAGCCGCAGCAGGCAGAGATCTCAGAGTGGAAGGCACCCAGTGCCCTTCCTGGTCCTCATGAGCGCGTCAGGCCAGGCACCCGGGTGTGGCTCCCAGTGAACCCTGGCCCGGTGCGTACGAGTCCCCGGCTCCAGCCCCAGTGCTGTCAAGCAAACAGCTGCTCGTCTGGGGCTCTTACCTGGGTGGACAGTCTTGGGCCAGCCCGGCGCTTGGAGACGCTGTCTCAAAGTAGAAACTAAACAGGGGCGGGCAGCGGTGGAGAGACTGCCTGGGTTCTGACCCACCAGTGAGAGAATAAACAAAAAAGGCCAGGCAGGGACCAGGCAGGATGGCTCAGTGGTCTAAAGTGCCTGCTTAGGAAAGCTTGAGCGACTGCAGGGACCACGGTTCGATCCCTGGCACTACATGCTGTGCCAGCCCTGCCCTCAGAACAGGCTGAGCCAGCCATAAAAATAAATAAATAAACAAACAAAAGTTCTGAAACAAGAAAAAAATAAATAAATAAAATAAAAAATTGCCGGGCGTGGTGGCGCACGCCTGTAATCCCAGCACTCAGGAGGCTGAGGCAGGAGGATCATTGCAAGTTCGAGACCAGCCTGGCCTACAAAAGTGAGCTCAAGGCCAGCCTGAACTGCATAGCGAGACCCTGTCTCAAAAAGCCAATAAATAAATAAATAAATAATTATTTTTAAAAAATGGCCAGGCAGGGGCCTGGTGGGATGGCTCAGTGGTCTAAAGCGCCTGCTTGGGAAAGCTTGGGCGGCTTCAGGGACCACGGTTCGATCCTCGGCACCACATGCTGCGCCAGCCCTGCCCTCTAGGCGGGCTGAGCTGGCCACAAAAATGAGTGAATAAACAAACAAAGGTTCTGAAACAAGAAAAATAAATAAATAAATAAATATTTAAAAAAATAAATAAATAAAAATGGCCAGGCAGGGTGGCACACACCTATAATCCCAGCACCAAAGAGGCTGACACAGCCGGGCGTGGTGGCTCACGCCTGTAATCCCAGCACTCGGGAGGCTGAGGCAGGAGGATTGATGCTTGTTCGAGACCAGCCTGGGCTACAAAAGTGAGCTCAGGACCAGCCTCAACTGCATAGTGAGACCCTGTCTCAAAAAGACAAAAAATAAATAAATAAATAAATAAATAATAATAATAAAATTAAAGAGGCTGACACAGGTGGATCTCCATGACTTTAAGGCAGCCTGGGCTACACAGTGAGCTCAAGGCTGGCATGAACTGCTACATTGCAAGGCCATCTCAGAAACAAACAAAAAACAAAAAGAAAGAAGGAAGGAAGGAAGGAAGGAAGAAAGAAAGAAAGAAAGAAAGAAAGAAAAGCAGGGCTGAGTCCAGCTCTCAGACACTGGCCCATCTGGAGCATGGAGTCTCACGGCCAGGCTGACTTCATCCACCTCATCTGTTCAGTCTTAAATACAGTCACGCTAGGCCAGTGAGATAGCTCAGCAGACCAAGCACCTGCTGAGGCAAGCACAGGGACCAGGGTTTGATCCCAGGCACCACCCACCAGACTAGCTCTGCCCCCAGGCATGCTGAGCTGGTAACAGAGTCCAGCCGTGGTGGTGCACACCGGTAATCCCAGTGCTGGGGAGGCTGAAAACAGGCGGATCGCTACGAGTCCAAGCTACATAGCAGGACCCTATACAAAATACTTTTTTTTTTTTAAATGGACTTAGAGACATGAAGAGCAAGGAGACAAGAGTTTTGGGAGGGCCAGGGATATAGGTCAGTGGCATAAGTGCCTGCCTGGCAATTATGAGGTGCTAAGTTTGATACCCAGGACTAAAGAGAAGAAAAAAAGGTGGGGTTGCCATCAGTCTGAGCAACTCGTAGCCAGCCACACCCAGAGGGTAGAGCCTCTGCCTCGGGTACAGGCCCATCCGGGTCCTCATGGCTGAGGCTACAGAGCAGCCACCCTCTTGGAGTGGTGCCTGGGCTTCACTGTCTCCTCGGCATTGATTCCCAGTGCCCTGGCCAACTTCTGTCCTTTACTTGGGGAATTTCTGAGAAGCAGATCTTCCTGTGTAGAGGTATTGTGTCTTCACTCGGTCTTAGCTATCCAGTGACAGCAGGCCACCCTGGTGACAGCAGGCCACCATGGGCCTCCCCTGCTTTCTCCACTCCCACCCACGTCTCAGCAAGCGCTATCACCTCCCCTCTCCCCCAGTCCCACATGCTTAGGTCAGTTTCACCATGAGTAACTTTCCACTCAGCATTAAGGACTTGCTCCTAAAAATGGACCCTAAGTGTCTTTGTCTTCCCCACCTCCCCCTCTTTACTTGGAGACTGTTGGATACAGGGTCTCACTATGCAGCTCAGACTCCTAGCGATCCTCCTGTTTCAGCCTTCCCAGTGCTGGGATTACAGTCATGTGCTACCACGCCTGGTTTCAGGGCCAGCATGTCATACAATACCTGAGATCAAACCCAGGTCCTTGCACTTGCCAGGCAGGTGCCTATGCCACTGAGCTATATCCCCAGCAGCCCCTGCTGAGCTATCTCCCAGCCTCTGTTTTTTTAGTTTTATTTTACCTAGCTGCCGCCTTAAGGGTGGGTCTGGGAATCGAACTGCCATCCCCTGTGCCTGACTGGGATTGCAGGGTAAAGTGCTTAATCCACTGAGCTAACCCGAAAGCCCCCTACCTAGCTCTTTTGGATTTCAAATTGTTCCAGGATTTACTTAGTGTCTTCGTCAGAAGCAAAAACTACTTTGTGGGGCACGTGAAGTATCTGTCTCTTTGTCCCTGTTTCTTTTCCTTTTCTTTTTTTTTTTTTTTTTTTTGTCTTTTTGAAACAGGGTCTCACTATGCAGTTCAGGCTGGCCTTGGGCTCCCTTTTGTGATCCAGGCTGGTCTCAAACTCGCACCGATCCTCCTGCCTCAGCCTCCCAAGTGCTGGGATTACAGGAATGCACCACCATGTCCGGCTTTTTTTTTTTTTTTAAAGAATTTTTTGTTTTATTTATTATTATTTTTTTCTTATTTCAGAGCCCTTGTTTGTTTATTCACTCATTTTCGTGGCCGGCTCAGCCTGCCCTGAGGGCAGGGCTGGTGCAACATGTGGTGCCTGGGATCGAACCTCGGTCCCTGAAGCGGCCCAAGCTTCCCCAAGCAGGCGCTTTAGACCACTGAGCCATCCCGCCGGGCCCAATGCCTGGCTTTTTTTTAACTCCAGACCTTGGGCTTGCCAGGTGCTTATACCACTGAACTATTTCTCCAGCCCAACCCCAGGCTGGTCTCGAACCCTCTACGATCCTCCTATCTCAGCCTCCTGAGAACTAGGATTACAGGCATGTGCATCATTCCTAGCTGATACTGTGTTTTTTTTTTTTTTTGGTTTCTGAGAGGAGGTAGAATATCTTAAGCAGAGCAGGCCACTCAAAAAAACAAATAAACAGGGGCCAGGCAGGATGGCTCTGTGGTCTAAAGTGCCTGCTTAGGAAAGCTTAGGCGGCTACAGGGACCGAGGTTCAATCCCCGGCACCACATGCTGCACCGGCCCTGCCCTAGGGGTGGGCTGAGCCAGCCATAAAAATAAACAAGGGGCCCGGCCAGATGGCTCAGTAGTCTAAAGCGTCTGCTTGGGAAAGCTTGGGCAGCTTCAGGGACTGCGGTTAAATCCCAGGCACCACATGCTGCGCCAGCCCTGCCCTCGGGGTGGGCTGAGCCAGCCATAAAAATGAGTGAATAAACAAACAAACTTTCTGAAACAAGAAAAAATTAAATAAATAAAATAAAAAAATTCTAAAAAAAAAAGACTACACCGAATCCAGGTGTGGTAGGGCATGCCTGTAATACTAGCCCTTGGGAGGCTGAGGCAGGAGGATCTTTATGAATTTGAGATCAGGCTAGGCTACAAAGTGAGCTCAAGGCCAGGCTGAATGACACAGTGATGTTTTGTCTCAAAAACTTGGGTAGGGGGAGACTTCGGAAGTGGCTCAGTGGGAGACCAATATATATATTATGGCCAGCTTAGCTTGCCCTGGAGGTGGGGCTGGTGCAACACGTGGTGCCAGGGATCAAACTGCAATCCCTGCGGTTGCTTAAGCTTGCCTAAGTAGGCACTTTAGACTGCTGAGCCATCTCTCTGGCCCCAAGAGACTTCTTCTTTTTCTTTTTTTTTTCTTAAGTGGGAAAGCTCTTGATTTGTATATGCAAAGTCCTGGGTTCAATCCTCTGTACCACAAGAATAAATAAATAAAATTTTAAGACCAGCGATGCTGCACTATTGCTCACAGTCTGCACCCAGCTGGCCTGGGTCTGCTCCTGAAGAGAGCCCTGAGTTTCCTATGGGTGCTGTGACAGATGGCCACAGCTTGTAGACTTGAGGGAAAACAGTTGCAGAAATCAGAAATTTAAGGTCGAAACCGGGTCCTGCCCAAGGCTCCAGGAGAGCCCAGGGCGCGTCCTGGCTCCTAGAGGCACCCACAGCCCTCGGCTCTCGGCCCCTTCCTCTACTCCATCTGCGGAGCTGGCAGCTCAGCATCCTCAGCCTCTCTCAGTTTCTCTCCCGTGCCATCTGGGGTGGGGCTTGCTGGGGGGCACTGGACAGGTGGTGCAGCTGTTCCCCACTGGCGACATGGGCCTCAATACTCTGGGAATCCCTGCATAAGGACCTCCAGAGCTCTGCCTGAGGAGCTTTGGGGACGCAGAGCCAACCCCTGCCATGCAGACCAAAGGTGAAAACCCAGACCAGACCCAGGCTGAGCCACAGATGTCTTCATCCCTCACACATCCCAGGATTGTGGCCACAGCCCTTCCGTGGTTCTGTCCTGTGTGCGTCCCCCAGGGAAAGGAAGTCTTGGTCCTGGTTCCCCACCATCACTGGATCTTGTCATCTCTGACAGCTAAGTATCCTGAAATCCTCTGCTGTGTGAGGCTTGGAGCAGCCACGTGACTCCTACGGGGGAGGGAGTAGGGCGGGCAAGGACTGAGGTCTGACCCAGTGGTGCCTCAGCACAACCAACAGAAACCCAAACTGCCTTCAACAAAACTAGGATTTGCTGGCTCCTGCTACTGAAAAGTTAGAAGGGATCCACCTTGAGCTGCAGCTAGATCAAGGCACCAAAGCAGCATCCAGCTCCATCATTTGGGCGGTGTGCACAGGCCCGCCCTTTTCCCAGCCTTGGTCTCCTCTCTTCTCTTCTTTTTTTTCCCTCCTTTTCTTCCTCTTCCTCCTCCTCCCTCTCCTCCTCCTTCTTTCTTTTCTGTTTTTGAGACAGAGCGTCTCACTTTGTAGTGCAGGCTGGTCTCGAACCCACTATGACCCTCCTGCCCTCCTGGCTCAGCCTCCCAGAGTCCTGGGATGACAGGCATGCAGCCTCAGTTTCTTCATTTGTAAGTAGAAATGGCTGCATCACGTGGAATGCAATCCTGTCACTCAGAAGGCCAAGGCTGGAGGATCCCAGGTCAGGAGCAGGGCCAAGGTCAGCCTGAGCCACCTAGAAGACCCTGTGTCTCAGCGCTTCTCTGGCACTGCTGAGACAGCTGCTGACTCCCGAAGTTAACGGGAAAGGTTTATTCAGCTCCAAGTTTGTAGAGCTGGGTGGCAGGGCAGGGTGGCACATGGCAAGCGAGAGTCACAAAGGAGAAAAGCAGTTTCTGGGGGCCAGAAGGGAACAAAGCAGCAAGAGACAAGAGAAGCTTCTTTCTGTCCCTTAAGCTGTATCCAGGCTACTGAGGTGAGGGCGGCGCCAGAGCGAACCTCGGGCCCTTCATCCTAGTACTGCACCATGAAGCAGCCACACACGCTCCTAGACTCAGTCACCCCTGAAAAAGCCCCGCTCTGACCCCATGAAGTTTTGCGGGGACACCTAGACACAAGCCATAACATCCCGTCTCAATGGAATCACACAGCCATGTGGACACGGCACTCTCGTGATGTGATGGGGTGACCGGACCCCGAAATGATCTTTGCGGAGAGACTGTTGATTCCTGTTGCCCTGGGCTGAGTAAATAAACATCCTCACCCTAAAGCCTGGGATTTTGGTACAACTTCCTGGTTTGAGGCAGTGAGACACAAAGATCTGCTGCCACCAGGTGGCGGCCAAGCACCAGCCACGCCGCCTGGCTACCGGCGCCGGGAGAAGCGCAAACGCCCCGCCTCCTGGGTCCCCTACTCTGAATTGAGCACGCTGCCCCCGCTCCCCTGAGAAACTCCCAGGGCTCGGGGAAGCCACAAAGCCGGCGAGTATGCAGAAGCAGGCGGGGTTGCTGCACACAGAAAACTGGGCCTCCCCCCAGACGATTCCTAGGGGATTCAGTTTGTTGGTTGGTTTCGTTTCGTTGTGTCGTGTTTTGTAGCGCAGGCTGGCCTTGAAGTTACTGCTTAGCAGGGGGCTGATGTGAAACTCCTAGTGATCCTCCTGTCTCAGCCTCCCGAGTGTTGGAATGGCAGACCTGCTCCAGGAAGCCTGGTTTAGGATTAACTGTCGTTACAATTTTACAGACGGAGACGCTGGCGAACACCTATGCCGCCAACCCAGGTCACAGAGGCGATGAGTGACAGACAACCTACTCAGGCCCGCTGATCCTGAGTCCCTGTCACATATCGCCAGCCCCCAAAGTAGAGGTTGGGGGGAGCCGGGCACACAGCAGGGCCTGGATGAGCGCAGCGGAGATGCGCACCTTGGTGACGCAGGGGCATCAGGAGCAGCTGAGGCCTCACCTCCCTCCGCGGGGGAGGGGGGGGGCTCGAGCCTACCAGGCGCAGCCAGGGGCTGGCTGTGAACATGGGCGGGTCCCTGCCGCGCCTGGCCTCGAGTGCCAGGGTGCAGAGGCGCAGCCTGCCTCCAGGGAGTGAAAATTCTTCCCCATTGTTGTTGGGGAATGGCCAGCTGAGAGGGCCCAGGGCAGCAGCCCACCCACATCTGCCGCCCTCGGGAGGCTGAGACAGGATTATTCCTGGGACTTCGAGACCAACCTGGGCTACACAGTGAGCTTAAGGGCTGCTTGGGTTACTTAGCCGGACCTAGTCTCAAACAAAACAAAGCAATTCAAGCAGGGCCAGGTGCAGTTCAGTGGTGAGGCCATCTTTAAGCCACATAAAAGATTCAAGCAAAGGGGGCCTGGCGGAATGGCTCAGTGGTCTAAAGCGCCTGCTTGGGAAAGCTTGGGTGGCTTCAGGGACCACGGTTCGATCCCCGGCACCACATGCTGCGCCAGCCCTCCCCTCAGGGCGCGGGCTGAGCCGGCCATAAAAATAAGTGAATAAACAAATAAAGGTTCTGAAACAAGAAAAAAATAAAATAAAAAAATCTTA
>PVJA010012537.1:0-51695 GCA_004027025.1 Myocastor coypus | reverse complement strand
CCCAGCGGTGGGGTTTGGGCTGGGCTGGGACAGGAAGTTAGTCGCGGGAACGCAGAGGCGGGGCAGAGGGGCGCAGGGGCTTACCCGCAGCGGGTGCGCAGGCTCAGCTCCCAGCGGTGGGGTTTGGGCTGGGGTGTTATTAGCATCTTAATGCTATGCTATTTTAGCTTTGATTTGTACTTTAATGATGACTAATTATTTTCAGTATATTTTCATGCACTTATTGATAATTTTTAATTGAGAAATGCTTATTATGGTCCAATTTTTGATTATTTATGACGTATTTATTATTGAGTTTTCACTATCCTTTATATATTCTAGGTATGTCAATTAAGCATGCAAATTAATTCAAGTAGTTTGCTACATTCTATAAATATTTCACTTTATTTATGGCACCTTTGGAAGCCTAAAATTGTATATTATGAATAAAGGCCAGTCCAACTTATATTTATTTTTCTGTTTTTTGCTGTCATATTTCAGAACCTTTCACCAAATCTAATATCAGAATGATTTCCACCTATATTTTTATATAAGGGCTTCAGAATTTTACTCTTTAAATTTGAGTGTTTGAGGGCTGGGGATATAGTTCAGTAGAATAAACTCCTGACTGGCAAGTTCAAGGTTTCAAGGTTCCAAGTTCAATCCCTGGTATCACTAAATAAATAAATAAATAAATAAATAGATTTAGGGTTTTGGTCCTCTCTGAGTTAATTTTTATATATGATATGAAATTCTTTCTTTTGAGTGTGACTATTTAGTTGCCCCAGCACTGCTTTTGAGAAAGAATTTCTTCTCCATTGAATGATCTTGACAACCTTGTTAAAGATTAATTGACCAGAGATATTCAGACTTATTTTCAGACTCTGAATTGTGTCCTATTCCCTTATGTGCCTACCTTTATGACAGCAGCATAATACCTTGATCATTGTTGGTTAGTAATAAGCTTTAAAATAATAAATTATGAATCTTACTTCTTTTGTTCCTTTTCAGGAGTTCTATAGATATTATTTATATCTTGCAATTCTATACCAATTTTGGAATCAGCTTGTCAACTCATAACTGAGAAGCAAGCTGAGATTCTGATAGGAACTTCATTGATTTTTTAATTTGTGGCTTATTGTCCTCTCAGTAATGTTAAGTTTTTCAGTCCATGAACAGAGATTGTTTTTTTGCAGGACTGGGGTTCAAACTCACGACCTTGCACTTGCCAGGCAGGCACTTGTGCCACGGAGCTATCTCCCCAGCCCAGAACAGAGATTATTTTGCCACTCACTTAAGTTTTTAATTTTTCTCAAGATTGTTTTGTATTTATTGGAGTATTATTGAATTTATTTCTGTATGCTTTATCTTTTTATTCTATTGAGTGGATTTTAAAAATTAATTTTCACATTATACATTGTAATTATAAAAATTATGATTTCCTTTTGCTTAATAATATAGTATGCAGGGCTAGGGAGATAGCTCAGCAGCATAAGTACCTGCCTGTCAAGTGCAAGGTCCTGGGTTTGATCCTCAGCACCAAAAGAAAGGAAGAAAAATAAATTTGTAATATATTCAACTATCATTTCTTCTAATATAATTTCTTCTGTCTGTTTTTTTTCTGTATTTAGGGCAGGGTCTACAGGGTCTCTGTGCATAGATTGTACTCATAGTGATCATCCTGTTTTCAGCCTCCCAAAAGCTAGTATTCTAGTCATGCCAGAACACATCCAGTCTCAGTTGTCCTCTCAGTGTACCTTGGGGTTTGGGCCAGCACTGCAGGGCAGGGATCTAACCCCAAGAAAGAAAGAAAGAAAGAAAGAAAGAAAGAAAGAAAGAAAGAAAGAAAGAAAGAAAGTTATTGTTCCTGATGTTAGGGGAAGATACATAGTCTCTCACCATTAAGTATGCTTATATCTTGAAAGTTAGGACTTCAACAAATGAATTTTTAGGGTGCTCAGGAACAACGTTATAACAGCATACAGATTAACAATAAAATCTCTGTTTTTATTTATCTAAAGGCCTGTGTGTGTGTGTGTGTGTTACTAGGGACTGAAACTTGGAGCTTTGCACTGAGCTACACCCTCAATACTTTATTTTTTAAAGTGTAATAGAGTCCCACTCAGTTACTATGTGGCCCAGGCCTGGCACAAACTTGTATCCTCCTGTTTCAACCTCCCAGAATTCTAGAATGACAGGCACTTACCATCAGACAGTCTTTCTTTTGCCTTAATAATAAAATCCTAACTTTGCTAATATACAGTTGTTGGTAGCTTTTCCCTTGAACACTTTGAATAGTTGTTGCCTTCTGGTGTCCATGGTTTCTAGTGAAACATAACCTGTTTATGTTACTGTCTGAGACTTGTAAGTGATGTCATTTTTTAAGATAAAGCATTTCTTTTTTATCATAATTAATACACAGCATAATATTGTTTTCATCATAGTTGTTCAGAGTAGAGATGCAGACATGATTTCTTGTCTAAGCTTCATTAATACACATCTTTCTTTTCATTGCAAAAAGAGAAAGTAGCTGTATATTTAGTTTAATAGTCCATAACAGTAGTGGACTATCAGTTCATGTGGCATTATCAAGGGTTGTTGACTTGAGCCCTTTACAACTCAGCATATTAATATGGCTTTCTTTTTTATACCTTGTGGTTGGACATTTCTGTTGGATGGTTAAGACCAAGATAAAGCAAGAACTATGGTACAAAGAACATGTAATGTTTGTGTCTGACAATGTCAGTCAAGTCCTCTGAGGATTTACCCTGAAACCATGTACAGCAGTTTGTAGAACTTTTGTCAATGTCAGCCATCTGGATGAGTCATGGTCATTGTTTGACCAGTTTGCTCTCCGTGAAAGCCTGAGAGAATGTTTTCTCCCTAGGTGACTCTCGCTAGGCACACTGTCCATCATTGATACCTTTCCTCTGTAGCCTCATAATCTCGTTAAACAGGAAATTTGGGGCTCCCCTGAGTTATATGCTGTCACATTACAGGTTATTTTATGTCCTGTGTTTTGTCTTGCTATTTTTGGACTTTTATGATACTCTTTAATTTTCAATGATTTTACTATGACATTTCTATTTGGGAATATCTGATTTAGCTTTGTTGAAGTTTGAGCTTCCTACAGAAACTTGTAATATATTCAATTTTCAACTATCATTTCTTCTAATATAATTTCTTCTGTCTGTTTTTTTTTTCTGTATTTAGGGCAGGGTCTACAGGGTCTCTGTGCATAGATTATACTCATAGTGATCATCCTGTTTTCAGCCTCCCAAAAGCTAGTATTCTAGTCATGCCAGAACACACCCAGTCTCAGTTGTCCTCTCAGTGTGCCTTGGGGTTGGGGCCAGCACGGCAGACCAGCGATCTAACCCCAAATGGCCCCTGTGCTTTGCCTAAGGCCAGCAAGTTTCTTCTCTCTTTCTAGTACCTTCATTATGTATATATTATGTACATAATAGTGTCATACATTTGTATGGTACATTTCTTATTTATTCTTCACTCCTTTTTTCTTCAATTTTCAATTTATATAATTCACAGATATTTACTTTCAAATTGGCAATTCTTTCTTACAGTCAGTTCAAATCTACTTGTCAATCATTTTAGTGAACATTTTACCACAGTTGTATTTTCATATTAAGAATTTATATTTGTGTTTTTAAAAATACCTATTTATTGATAACATTTTGTTTACTAATATTATCATCGTGATTTAGGAGATTAGGGTTGAACAACTAGCTGTGAGGGATGTGTCAAAGATTATAAAAATCCATTGCTAACACTTTGAATGAAATATTTCCTAAAAAGAGAATACATGTAAAAACAAGGGATCCAACATGATCTCAGACTTATGACTGATCACTGTGAACTGTTCAGAAAAGTGCAACTTTCTTATGTGTGTGTGTTAATCATGAGACTTTAAAGGAAGACACATACAGAGATTCTCATACAACTGCAAAGCCATTTAGGTAAGTACTTGAAACACAAAAAAACATTGAAAACTAAAAATCGAATTTTAGAGGATGATATTCACGTCTTTGATATACATTTATTTGCACATGAGAAGACAAAAATTTCAACATAAAGGAACACAAGTCTGGGCACTGGCCCTTTCTTGCAACATCATTGCCTGCAAGCCTCCCTGTGGTGACTCTCAGACCTCAACCAGAGTACTTCATTTCTGCAGCACCAGTGTTAGTCCAACAGGATTGGTTTGTGCAAACCAATATCCTGTCTATTACTTATCCTGCTTTTGGTTCTATAGGTTTGCACAACTATATATAGAACATTTATACTCACTGTAACTGAGCTTAGGAATTTTGGATATCCAAAGTCAACTCTATGTACATAACCATTTTCAGTGTTTGATTTACTTGGCACAACCAGTCAAAAAGACACTATTCTTAATCTTTCATTTCAAACTGAAAGAAACTGAGTGTTCTGATAATGCAGTTTAAATCCAATGTGAAGCCAGGTGAATTTTTTTTTCAAGTTTCAATTTTTTATTGTTTAAATTTAACAATGGTTATGTTACATATTTTCATCATCAGATCAGTTTAGATTAATACATATAGGTATATAAGATTGATCAAACAATTAAACATTAACCCTTCTAAATCAACATTACTTTTATTTTCTTTTCGCCTTTCTTTTCTTTGAAAGTTGACATATTGCATATTGTCCTCACAATCGTTCTACAGAGTATAGTGTGTGGGCATGACCCATCTCCCTATTGATGTTGCTTAGAAAAAAAAAAAAGAAAAGAATATACTTTTCTTTGGACTAAGAGGAAGCAGATACATACACAGTCAAATGTTCTGCAATTGCAGTGGGCCACCAGTGAAGCTTGTGATGTTGGAGGCTATTGAATCTAAGCCTCCTAAAGCTCATCTCACCAATCTAGCTCTGCGTTCCATGCATTGTAATTAAGCATTTTTTTTTCTTGCTGGGCCACGTGAATTTTTGATAAGAAAAATGCCACAATGCCTTATTTACGTGAGAAGCCCACCGAACTACCAGAAATTTGGATACTAATAGTTCTTTCCCCTTGTCTACAGAGTTTTTTGTAAGACTTTGCACTGACCTACTCTTGCTCTGTAAAATATGCTACTTTTTTTTAACCTTCAATAAAAACACAACCTTGCTTGTTTTTGTGTGTGTTATCTAGTTCTATGTTTGGCATACTAAGAACCTGGAAAGAAGACCAACATGGCCCTATATTTAGTTACAATTGTGCCTTCCTATATTTGTTTTTTTAAATTTTGATGAAGTAAATTTCAATTTCTTTTATGTCCTGTTACTTAATATTTAGTTTTATTAATTTTAATATAAAAGATAACAATGAGGCAGTTTCAAAACACAGTATTAGGACAGCCACAATAATTAATACAATGCATGTAATAATTAACACAATGCATATTGTTGTCTTCATAGTAGTTTTCAGAGTGCAAGATGCAGACATGATAAACTTTCTAAACACAATTAGTACAAATATTTCTCCTTATTGAACTAAGAGAAAGTAATTGTATGTATAGTCCAGTAGTCCATAATAGTAGTGGGTTATCAGCAGAACTGGCAATGTTGGAAGGTGTTAATTTGAGTCTTTTACAGCTCAGCACATTAATGTGGCTTTACTTTTTATACTTCTTGGTTAAACTTTTTGCTGGATGGTTGAGACCAAGTTAAAGCAAGACCTATATAACAAAAAGTATAACTTTTGTATCTGACAAGGTCAGTCAAATTCCTTCAGGATTTGCCCTTAAACCATGTACAGTGTTTTGCAGAACTTTTGTCAGTGTCAGCCACTTGTGTGAGTCATGGCCATTGCTTGACCAATTTGCTGTTTGTGAAAGCCTGAGAGAATGTTTTCTCTCTAGGTGATAGGTGATTCTCCTTAGGCACACTATACATTTTTTAATCAAGCTTTAGCTTATGTCTATGCACATAACTTTTTTTTTTTTTTGTCTTTTAGAGACAGGGTCTCACTATGCAGTTGAGGCTGGCCTTGAGCTCACTTTTGTAGCCCAGGCTGGTCTCGAACTCACACCCATCCTCTTGCCTCAGCCTCCCGAGTGCTGGGATTACAGGCGTGAGCCATCACGCATGGCTTCTATGCACATAATTATGATAACTATTGTGAAATGTTTTTCTCTTAAATGTGACGCTTGGTCACTTTTTATGCGGAGTTTATATTTCTTGCTCTTTCTCAGTGTATGGGTCATATTTATTTCCTTGAATTTGTGGTATTTTTGGGCAAAGGGACTTGTGAGTTTTAATGTAGCAACTCTGATATTGGTCCCACCACTGCTAGAGCTTCTCGTTGTTATTTACTTATTTGTTTAGTGATGGACTACATCCTTTTAGAGAAGTCTTACTTCTTCAGTCCTCCACAGGGAATTACACATTTCTCTCATTTTGCTCTATACAGGAATGCAGCTTCGGTTATACCAGTTACTTTAGGAAGGCAATGGTAATTATAGGTCTCTTTCCCCTGATTCTGATAGTATTTAGCTGTTAAGCTCCACTAATTGTTGCTGGATTGCTCTATTGTTTATAACAGTGCTCAAAATATCCAATTCCTCTACAAATTAATTGAATCAAATTATGGCTCTTTTATGAAGTAATTTCTGTGGGCATAGTTTGATCTTTACTCTAATCTCTGAAGAGATTCTTGAAGTTGTTTTATTCCTTAATTTTTTCTTTCAAACCAATGAGATTTCACTTTAGCCTGTATTTCATTAAATTTACAAATCTCCTCTGACTTTTTTTTTAAAGACAAAGTCTCACTATGTAGTTCAGGTCTTGAACTAATTATGCAGTCCATGTTAGCACTGAACTAACCTCAATGTTCCTCCTGTCAGAATTACAGACATATGCCTCTGTACTGAACTGCTTTCTTTCACCACAAAATTCAGTGTTGTGAGGGTATTCTCAGATATAAACTTGTCCACACACTTGCAAATATTCAATATCTTTTGACATTGGGCTGAGTTTGTGAGTCTCTGAAGCTGAAATAAGGAACTTTTTGCATCCTTTGAAAATAAGTTTACTGGAGTAGCGGCCCATTGCAGAAAATGTCTTTTCAGTACTTCTCAGTAAAAATGATACAAAAAGCCTTATTTGATGTAGTGACACAATATCCATTTAAAGAACTGAGCACAGATGCTCAGAAAAATGAATAATAACACACTTCAGAACTGGGAATCTTTTATGTATTTTGATTGTGCAAATTTGTGGAATTTGATAATCTATAATCTTAGTCTTGTCTAGTGGGTGAGAGAGGACAGCTCACCCACAGTGAGATAATAACCCATTTATTTGTGAAATCTTAAAAGTTGTCTGTCAACACGTCAAGAAGGACAGTTTGTAAGTAAAAAGGGAAAAGGCAAACCTATTTATAGAAGAAAGGAAGTTGCCCATGTTTACTACATTTTTTTTGTGTTTTAGGGAAGGGTCTATAGAGTGGTCAGTATCTTACTATTAGGTCGAACTTGTAGTGATCTGACTGTTTAGAGCCTCCCAAGAGCTGGGATTACTGACACATGTCACCATGCCTGTCTAAATTTTCCGAGAAGAAAAAGAAAAATTAAGCCATGCTTACAGTTCTGAGGATGTATGTTTTTTTAAAATCTCAATTTCTTTATTTCATTTCTACCTAACTTTTAATTTCTTCGACCATACTTCCCTTTGAGAAGAAACCAAGAAGAATCTGTTTCATAGCCTGCTGTCTCCACAGGCAAAATCTCTGATTCAAGATTCTAGAGCTGAGAATAATGGCACACATATCTTTGAATGGTATTTCTATTCTAGGAGCTAAATATGTAGTAGTGGTGGTGGTCGTTGTTGTGGACAAGAGGAAGTAGCCTGTGATGTTCTTCACTTGGTCCTTCTAACATGAAGGCACCACTTTATAAGCTAGGGGAAACAGCTGTTGATGCTTTAGTAGTCTCAGAAGATAATGCCTGAGATATCAAATTAGGGAATGGCAAAACTGGCTGGAGAAGTAATTATGTACAATCTTTTAATCACAAAATCCCAGGGAAAATGTACAGAACAGATTCCCAAGCATTACACAAGGACTTCTTATGAGAACTTGAGCAAGGTTTCAATATTATGGCCTAGACTTGACCATAATGAGAAATGGGTGATGTAAAAAGAATACATTACATTGAGATTTTGTCAGTGTGCTCTTGTTTTCATGATAGTCAATTTCATGTTGTAGGGGACATTTGTTTCTCCTAACTTTATAGTGCCAAACTTATTTTGCAGAGCATGTTTATTACTTTTTACCTTTAAGAAAACCTTGTGATCATGTGTTTTGCCCACAATATTATCCAAATTGGCCCACACATGTTAATAGCTTAAAGGATGAACCAAAATGACTATCAATCATGGTCAGAGAGTGGACTGGGGTGAATCAAGGTCTCAGGGAAGCAACTTACTAATGATACGCAGAGATAAGAGGCCAAATAGGAGAAAAATACAAACAAGATTATGAGAAAAAGGAAAGGAAAGGAGTAAACTGAAGTAGATAGCTACCCAGCAAGGAAACCCAGCTACCAATAACAGCATGGATTTGATCATGTGTGTCAGTCGTTTTAGGTCATCATATGAATCAGTTACATACTTCTGTGATGCTCGTTTGCCCTTTCCTTTTTCTTCTTTTCAACTGGCCTCATGGTCAACAGGAACTATCACCCTTGTAGATAGGAATTCATTCTCTGATGTTAAGCACACATGACCCTCTTCTGTTTTTCTCAAAAGCGTGAGAAAGCTGAATAAAGTGTCATGAACAATAGAAACATGAGGACAAAGAGGCATAACCTGAACAATCTGTTCTGAGACCGAACTAATAGCAGAGTCTCTTTACTGCAATGCATTACCAAATGCAGGAGAGAGAAGGAAGGAAAGGAAGGATAGATGTGAATTGGCTCTCAGGGGCTGTAATTCACTGGGAAATTAAAGACCATGCACCTTTCCTTACCTTAAACACTAGATGGGAAACACTAGAAAACTGTTCCAAGTACCATAAGAAAACTACCTGAATTCTCCAGTTTATGTTCATTTTTACCACCTTGCTTCTTCCACATAATTAATCAGTATTTGAGCCTTCCAAAGGATGAAAATCATTCTTGGCTGAGAAGGAATAAGAAGTGAACTGGAGGTATCATAGGAGAAGAAGAGGAAAGCAAAAGGAGCATCTCAACAATAGATTTCAGAGTGAAACAAATAGTATGCCCAAAAGGGCGTTATTTCCTCTTGGATAACAATTCCAAATATTTTACTGGCTTTTGGGGTGCTGGAATCTCTTTCAGGAGGTGGTTTATAGGTTCTTTCTGTGCTGAACAAAGAATTGGTTGAAGCAAGGATAAATAGTAGCAGAGTTTTCTATTAATTGCAGGTAAGAAAGCAAACAGCTTTGCACAGCAAGTTTGGGCCAAGTAAAGAATCAGAGGATGAGAGCACACTACTATGAAAGAATACAGTAGCAGAGAGCTCACTATCAGCTATCTTTTTTGTTATCATTTATTCCTTAGGCTGATGTCAAATCTAGGTCAACTTACCCAAAACTGCTTGAGTTCTTCTGAGAAGTCCACAAGCAGGGCTTTGGGAGCTGCTCTGAACGTTTATCTGGAGATTTTATAATTCATGGGTCACACCTCCTTCCCCAGTCAGTGTGCCCTGCCTCACTGTCCTGCCTGGGTCAGCCTCATGCCTCAGGCTACGTTCAAATGCCTCTTACACTTGTTCTTCCTGATACCCTTTCATACTTTTCAAATGAATGTTATTTCATTTGTAGTCCATCCTTACAATAATTTCCAAAGCCTTTAAATAGTGCTTCTTTCCCACAAGTTTTACTAAGGCATGAGCTAATTGGAGCTTTTGGTATTTTCATGCTGAAAGTTACTTTTTCATGTTGAGTTTTGCTGCTTAAAAAATTGTAGAGGATATGGATGTAAATATACAAGGTTTTTTATATTTAGAAGAACACAAGAAGTGCCTAGGGAAAGGAAATGGAAGTGGAAACGACAGTGCTTTTAAATTCAAGTAAATGAGGCTGCATGTAAACTCTCCACTCTAATCTGTGTGACTCAGCAACTGTTATCAGGAGGAAGAGGAAATGTATAGTTGGTTAAATTGGGAAGAAAGAGGAGAAACAGACCTTTTGTGTCAGCCACACAGCATTCAGAGAACTGTATGAGTTCTACCTCTGTACAGTATTCAAGATGCATTGGGAAAAAAAAGCTACAACAGAATATTCATTGCTTGACTCTATTTGAAAAATAACTCAATTTTAATATAAACTAATACATGTACAAGGAAAAGTGTTTACAGGGAGATAGCCCATTTTGTTTTCTTTCTGGGAACCAAACTCAGGACCTTGTGCTTTCTAAGAAGGCACTTGTACCACTGAGCTATATCCCTGACTCCAAGAGGTAGCCCAATTTTAACAGTAGTAAACACTACTATTTGATTGTGTTGTTGTTATACAGTGTGCTTGTAATATTTGGAAAACTTTTAAATTAAAATTAAATGTTGCTGCATCATTTAAATCTGTATGAAGATACAAGGGGGGGGGCTAAAGAAATCTTTTAGAAATGAAAAGGTACACAAATACTATTAATTCAGTTCTTCATACATTGATGCAGAAAGCACACTCAGTGGAGGAAAAAAGACTTGGCTTAGATTTGAAGTTTTATGTTCAGACTTTAAACCCTTTGTTCTTTCTTGGTACACATTCAACCAAGTGTAAACCTATTCAGAAAAGGAGAGCGGCCACCTACTATGTCTATACTTGCTAGTTTTAAGGAGCTAGCTACTATTTTATGTTATATTGCAGAATTCAATCCTTACTGTATTGCTGTAGTCTCAATCCTTACTGTATCGCTGCTCAAGAAGAGTGGAAAGGATCTCCTCCCCATGGGCTTCAGAGACTTCAGTGACTACCAATGTTCATAAATCAGATGGGAAACCCATTCAGGTCTGTACCCAGCCAGAACACCCTCGTTGAGGTACTCAGTTGCAAACAGTAATGAGAATCCAGCTTTTGCCTCAAGTTATGAACGTGTCAAGACTAGGTTGTTTTCTATTTGATTTACAAAGTTAAGTTATTGGAAATCTCCTCTGGCTGTCTGAGTTAGGAACACTATCATTCACCTGCTATGAATTATTAAATGATTTAAAAGTGATATAAAACAAGCCAGACTGAAAGGCAGCAGGGACTCCTTCCATTGTAACCATACCAGAAGGAGTCCACATCTTTTTTCAGCTATGTGGAAGAAAAATCAAGTCAATTTGCCATTTTCCGCCGCTTCCACCTTACAAGGTGGAATATGAAATCTGAATGCCACTGGCTTAAGGGGAAGAAAGGCTGTTAATCAGAATTGAAAACTTTCCTTTGATGATGTCTAGCATGGCAGTGAGGCAAAGTGGGAGAATAACAACATACATTTGAATCTCTCTACTGCCAAGTATTGATAGTAGGACCTCAACTAGATTTTCTCATTTTTCTCATAATTAATGTTTATTCATCTGGAAAATGGTATAGAATTGTTTGCAATAAACCACTTTTCCATTTCCTTCCATCTCTTTAGTTTCTGCTTTAAATAGGTCTTCTCTGTATTCCTACAAAGATCTCCCACTGGAAATGCTGCCATTGTCTTGGGCTGAAAGCTCACACAAACATTTGCAGTCCTCTTGATCCCCAAACCAGTGCTTTGTGGTTTGCAGTCTACAAACTGCAAATGCAAAGCAGATTTCAGCTGCGTATTTATATATTTATAGTGTTTTGCGTGCCTCCAGCAGTTCAGACAGAATACTCTTAATGGAGTCGACTGGAGGGTGAGGCTTGCTGCCAGTCACTGAAAGCTTCATCTACTGGAGACCAGATGGGAACCAAGGTCACTAGATCCTTGGCCCCAGAAAAAGGAGCCTACAAGGAGAAGACTATTTTCACTGTGGGTTCAAGCTATGCTATTTGAAAACTGCATGGGACAGTAGAAAAAGCATTAGACTAGGAATATATGGTTGTGCAACAGGACTTTGCACAAGTCACAAGTTTACAGAACACAGTTTTTTCCCTTTAAAATGCGGATAATAACCTCTGATCTGTCTATTACATAGGCACATTTAAAATAAATCGTGTGTGTGTGTGTGTGTGTGTGTGTGTGTGTGTGTGTGTGTGTGCTTGGTGAGTTTTACTTCTCTGTTCACAAGTGTTGCTATAATTATAGAGCAATTAGTGTATATACCCAGCTCTAACATTTTGAGGACTATGTCCAAGACATACTGGGGAACAGTGAAAATATCTTTGCAACTATTGATAAAATGTGGACTCCGCAACAAAAAGACAACAAATGAGCCAATGTAAGCAAGAGAATGACAATTTCTCTAGGATCATAGAATGCTCATCTCAAAGAAGTAGAAAAAATGTACCTACTATTAGAATCGTGAGTTAACCATCTGATAAAGATGTTTTGGGGCATAACAAAGGACAGTGTTTGTCTCTAAGCCACTTCTTTGACACCAAATAAACTTGGATGATGGAGGAGTCCAAACAACTGTGATTTCATAAAGAGGGGATTCCAAGGTTAGCTTTGAGAATTGAAGTCACTTTGGGAAGATATCCTTTTCTGGATTGAACAGCAGTTATGCAATCTGTTTGGCAGAGTCATCTTAGAGAAGTCAACATCAACAACCAGGTCCAATGGAAGTCAAAATTTAACAATCTTATAGCAAAGGACTGAAAATGAAGGATTTAGTTCACAGACATTTGAGGAAACAGGAGAAAATTATGTTGAAGAGAGGCCAGAGACAAAGATCGGATAAGATTCTTAGACAGTGGACATACACAGGCTGAAAATTAATAGGTTACTCTTGGTTTCCTTGCTCATCCTCACAGTTCAAAAACCACAGCTTCTGTACATTTAGCTCTGTATTACGCAGGAGCCCTATCTCCAGAACGTTTCTAGAAAACAGCCCAACTGAGGTACCCCTACTTAACATAAGCCTATTACTCAAACATCTTTATCTTTGCCCTGTCTAGCCATCAGTTGCACTCCGTAAAGCTTCTCTAGCAATCTTTTGTTGTTCAGCCAGTAAATGTAAGCTTTATAGCTATACTTGCCTCTGAAAATAATTTTTCTCTTTGCTATTATTCCCACAGGGTACCTGTTTGCTTAAAAAGGGAGAAATAAGTACCTTGAATACAAGTACAATTATATGGTGTGGTAGAACTGGAAGAAGTTAGTCACATTACTGAACATTTTCACCTCACCTTATTACCTCTACCATGTTGCATCTGTTTTTTTTTTTTTAACAAGTTACTGCATATTCATTTAATTAAATGAATAACATATAAAAATTAACCTTAAATAAATGACCATTGATTTTGGTGTTAAACAAAATTCTACTCAATTTTCCAGCTCACTAAGCTGGGCAGAATTTCTGACTTTGTCTTCCCCTTGCTCTCCTCTTCTTTAATTTCTCAACAGTTGTTAAATCTTAGCAATTTTTGCCATAAGTAGTTCTGAGATAGTCTCTATTCCAACACTGAGGCCACTACCATGCCTTCTCATGCTTTTACCTTGTTCCTCTCTTCCATCTCACTGATTTATGTTCAGATTTTCCTTTTCTGTTCAGTCTCAGAGTAATACATTGGCAATATCTTGTGTACTGACAAATGAAGCATTTGTGACATCTTGAGCACTAGATTAGAAAAAAACAGTATGGCTCTACATATTCTTATTGGAAGAGTGTACCATGACTGTATGATTGTATATCCTTGGAAAATGGGTTGGGAGTGTTGCAAATGGCAGTTTGTGGTCTGTATATTTTTGAATCTGACCGAAGCCTTTGCATAAATGTTTTTTCATTTATTCTTGGATTTGAGCTTGGCTTATTTTAAATATTAATTTTTGGATCAATGCCATTTTTTACTTGTTCCATTCCTTTAGGGAAGCTGGTAGAATGTTGTTCTTGAGCATTGAATAATCTCTCCCAATTCTATGACCAAATCAATATCCACACCCTGGAATTTCTGTGCAGGAAGCAGATGTTGGGAGAGGAGAGAGAATGTGCAGGATACAAAGCGTAGGTGAATATGCCTCTTCCTGAGTTTCTGTGGATTTATATGCCTGGCCCAGTGCTGGCAGAGAACTGATAGGATAAAGAAAACATAAATTTATGCCTTATAAAAACTGACAGTCTGCATGGTCAGGCTCAAGTATCTGTTGGGCCACCATCAGAGCTCATTACTCTAGCAATATTTTTTTCTTAGAAGCATCCTAGAGGGGTGAATTGAAAATCTAATTTCACTTTTTCTGGCAAATTCTCCTAGTAACTTCTAAAGAGGCACTTTACATTCTTTGGAAAAATTCATTCTTCTTAAATGAGAAAATGATAAGGGTAATTATGGTAATGATGCTCTTTCTCAAAACAAAACAAACAGGCAAACAAATGAACAAAAAAAAAAAACCCAAAAAACACTGGCAGTAGTTGCACTGACACATGAAAAACTTGGCAGATATATTCCAGTCTCCTTCCTATGATGAGCATAGAATTGCAAGATGACACACCAACCAAATGACAAGTAAAAAGGAGTTACATTTATTGAAGCTTATGAGAAGTTGGGCTCAGTGTAAAACTGTGCTATGAAAATATGGCATAAACAGAAAACTGGTGGTTAGAAGACAGGAAAGCAAAAGAATTGCGCACAGAACACATCACACGGTACAGCACAACCACACAAATAAATCGAGGCTTTTGGGATTTACTAAGGAAGAAAGAAATGATGAAATGCGCCATTTGCAATCATAATAAGAGTAAGCCATTCACAACAAGAGCCAATTCAAAATGTTTTAGAGGAGAGTATTCTATGCTGAGGATACAGCCATCAACAGGACAGTTATGTTTACCACTGTTATGGTTTGTTTCTAGTTTTGTGCCCACAGCCTCAGGCAATTACAGGGAAGCTTCTAGAGTTTGTGATACAATGGTGGGTCTATGGGTATGAGTGCTACACTTGCCCTGGTGAAGATAATCTCATACAAATTTAAGAAAGGAAAAGAGACTTGCTAGTTGCCCCAGCTGCTGATGCCCACTTCGCTCTTTACTGTTTTTCATGGCCATGAGCAGCTACCCTGTGTCAAGTGGCACTCTGCCTTGCTGGAACCTCCCCTAACTGTGATCTAAACAAATATTTCCTTCCTTATTTCTGGGTGAAAGGTATTTTATTCCAGAGATGAATGAAAAGTAACCAAGACAGCCACTTGAGGTGAATCACCTGAATTTATGAACCTCACTTTCCATATCTAAAAAAAGTAATGATACTACAGATCTTCCATGATAACTGTAAATATTGGAGATGTTATATTTACCAAGTGCCTAAGACATAGAAGATTCTTAATAAGTTGGGCTTTATATATTTCCCAAATTAATGAATAAGCTATCCTAGTGCTATTTGTTCAGTAATCTGATCTTAATTTTTGGAATGAAAAATCACTTTAATGCCACACCAAACTGTCTGATGGATGGGCATTATGTGGACATTATTCACATAAGGCTCTTCTAACGGGTTTTTGACTGTTCCATTAACTTTTGCTTCTATTTGAGAGTGCAGGAGTACATCATGTAATACTGTCAGACTCCAGCACACTGAAATATCTGACAAGAAATATCCTCTCTCATTCATTTTTTATCTTGAAGCATAGCATGTATCATTAGTTATTCAACTTTTTATAACCTTCATAAAATTTAGTATTTTCATATGGTTCTTTTATTCATCTTATGTTTTTTCATCTCTCCATATTTTCTGTTGTTAATGGCTATTAGGAATGCACCATTTTCCTTTTTTTCCTAAATTGTGAGTGTAAAATAGTTAAAATTTATTAAAATATTTATTTTAAACAGTATATTACTATACACATATTAATTGTAAAAAGTATCTGCTGTTCTGAGTACAAAATCATGTTATCTTTAGCTTTTGCTGTTTGAAATAGTTTCAAAATTAGAGTAAAGGCTATATTTTAATAAATCAAACAGTATTCGGATGGAACATGATACTGGACTACAAGAACCCATCCCATCAATTTCAAATGTAAATTTGTATTTTAGCATGATAGTAGTGGCTTTGAGTCTCAGTAGCTGCATCTGGGGGATACAGAAAGCAATCTTAATGTTCACTCACTTGATATAATGAATGGCAGGTTGTGTGTGTGAGAGTGCAAAGGTGTCAAAGTGAGACTTATTCTCTGTATTTAGGACAAGGTCTACAGTGTCTGTAGAGTCTGTGGGGTCTCACTATATAGAGGGGATTTGTAGTGTTTCTGCTGTTTTCAGCCTCCCAAGCACTGGGATTATAGGAATGCACCAGCACATCCAGTCTGAATCACTGTCTCAGTGCGGGCATCACATGCTGGGGATCAAACACTGCCCACTGTGCTCTGCCTAAGGAGGCGCTTTAGTCTGCTGAACTATCAGAGTGGCCCCAAAGTGAGATTTTTGCCCACAGAATGCCCATCTAACAGAGTTTGTATATGTTTTCCTAAGCATCACAAGGTGTAAAATACTCCCACTCTTCTGTTCTGTAAGCATGTATTTTATAGTAAATAGAATGTGGCTGTGAATCATAGTAGTTGCACCTGGAAAAGCAAAGCTCATCTGTGTATTTCCCCACCTGGAAGATGAGCAGCAAGGTGTGTCCAGGAGTTCTAAAGCAACTACAGATGAGTTTTACTCGCAAAAAGCTTAGTATTAAATATTTAGATATTTAGAATTCATTTTGAGCAGAAAAAGCTTTCTTTTGATTACTGTGGTAGAAGTAGCCCAGTTGAGTGTAGTGGCACATGAAAAACCAGATTTTCAAGTTCTGCAAATGTCAAAAGTGAATCATCAGATCATTCATGCATGAACGATAAAATGATAATGACATTGACATAAGCATGTGGGCCAAAGTTCGTGTAACAGTGAAATGGAGCAGGAATTGACTGATACAGATGCAGGATTGTACCTCACTAGCTGAACTGAAAACATTCACAGGCATGCTATGCTTAGCAGGGCTCTCTGTTGGTAATTGCAGCAATGTAAAAATTTCTGGAATAGTGATAGGTGTGAACTTTAGGTTTGTGCATAATAATCACAGTGATATCTGGTTTCCTTGAAAATTACCTGAGGTTTGATAACAAAACCACACACCAAGAAAGAAAAAGAAATGATAATTTCAATGCTATTCATTTATGGTTTGAGAGATTTGTCAGTGATGGTCAAGAAATTTATGCACTATCTGAATACATGACTATTGAACATCTTGCAGCATTTCATGGTTACTAGAGCATATCTCCCTCCCCACTAAATTATGCCATTATAAATGTGAAAATTTATTATGATTTCAATTTAGAAATTTATCTCAGTAGGCAGGCATGGTGGCACACACCTGTAATACCAATACAGGAGTATTACCATGAGTTTCAGGCCCACTGGTATTACATAAGCCAGCTCAAGGCCAGTCATCACTACATAAGCTCTCTCTCTCTCTTCTATCCCTCTTTCTCTGTCTCTGTCTCTGTCTCTGTCTCTGTCTCTCTCTCTGTCTTCAAATAAAGGAATTTATTTGGAACTTGACCAGCCCATTAGTCCTTAGTCATATAGTAATAAACCAAATGATACTGTGAACAGACTTGTTGTTCCCATCTCCCTAACTAATCAAAATGTGATATCAGACAATTGATTTCCAATTTATGTTACTTTGCTAAGAGAATACTAGCGGACAAATAGTAGAATACTAGCAGACTAAAGCAACTGTACATAGAAGCAATCCATAAGTTCTAAATAAAGTGTTGCAGTTTCAAGCAGATAATTGCACTATACAATTTTTGAATTTTAGGAAGATTAATGTGGGCCTCATATATGGGAAAGAAAAAAAAATCCTGCTACTGCTGATGTCCCCATTGCACCATGACGGGAGTACTGATAGGGAAACCTCAACAAAACAGAAGCCTGAGTTGGAAACTTTCTTCAATAAAACCAAGGGGGGGGGGTAGGTGCTCCTGATCAGGTATGTCATTTCAACCACAAAATATTGGCCTATGGTTGTGTTTTACTTGATCCAAAACATGTGCAAAGTAGTTTGATAATTTATAAAGAAAATAGGGCTGGCCAAATAGCTCAGCAAAGTAAAGCACCTACAGGCAGGCACAGGAGCCAGGAATTTGATCTCTGGGTCTGCCATGCTGGCCCTGGCCCTGGGGCATGCTGAGATGGCAATTGAGCCTGAGTATGGTGGGACACACCTGCAATCCCCGCTCCTAGGAGGCTGTAAATAGGTGGATCACTACTAGTCTGTTCTAGTAGTGTGGCATTGAATGCCCTGTGGAACTTACCTCAAAATATAAAATAAAAATAGAAATAAAAATAAAAGAAAAAATGCCCACACTGAAATTTATAAAGAAAATAACAAGTGTAAAATATAACAGAGAAATGTTCGTAAAGATTAATACTGAAACTCATAAGTTATTATTTATAGCAAAGGAAAAACAAAATGTTTCTGCTAAGGAAACTAAGCCAAAAAGTTTTAGATCATATTGATGATCTGATAGGTGAACAGGAACATATGGCACCACAAAGACCTACTATGATAAGAGAAGAGCAAAAAAGATGTTGACTGAATATTTTACAGTCCAATAGGCTGATGAGACATAGGACGCTTATATACTACACATAATGTTTTTCTTTGTTCCTGCTTTTGGAACTAAAGTCAAGAATTTTGTTTCTCTTCCAGTAAATTACCAGGTATTTCAGGGCAATTTTCATTCTGTATTGTAATGTATTACTTTTAAATTCAAAGAAGTTAAAAAGGCCTCCCGGTTAAGAAGGAGTAGCTGCCTCTTCTATAGTGATAGTCTGATACCATTAGCTTCTACAGGGAAGTAATTTTATTCCATTCTCCAAGTTTTCAAATTGGTCATGAGTCTCTGGGTCTTAAAGTTTATTACATCTCATGAGATGATTTTACTTCTAAAAACAGGAAGTCAAATGTTTTGTCTATTGCATAATTATCTTATGCCATCAGGTCTATTCTCCAGCATCTCCCAAGTGAGCAGTAGGAAGCTAGATGACAAGGAGTTTCGCTTTTTCATTGTTGAGTTTTGTTGTGGTACTAGATATTAAACTCAAGTTCATATGATTCAATTGTTATAATATAGCTGCATTCTAATAAACTTACTGTAAACTGAAAATATAGTAATTCAAAAAATATTCGATATATCTACCCTGCCAAACATAGCTTAGCAAGAAACACACTATGCTATAGACTATCAAATATTTAGCTCATGGTTCATATGACTGACTGAAAACTGGGGTTCACTGCTGCTGCACAGCAGTGGAAGAGCACGTTGTACCACGTGGAAACAGGTCAAAAATCCAAATTGAAAGCATAGTTCTCTTTGGATATAGTATACCACTTCTATATCATATAAACAGAGAACTGTGTATTTTGTTATAGCAGCATGAATAAGACAGAAATTGGAACTACAGTACCATACTTTGCTATAATAAGTATTTGAAAATGTAGAAGTTTTGGAACTGGGTAATACAGTGGAAAAGCCCAGACTACCGTAAATGAAGAATTAGGAGAGATTTTGATGAGAACTCATAAGAATAGTAAAGGTATTGCAATATCTAGGGAAGGGTGAACAGCATACCACAACATGTCATGACACCACTGTTAGATCATGCAGCTCTCAGCATTTCTAAAGCCAACATCAGTAAAAGAACTATACGTAAAGATTAAAATAAAACCAGATGGTGTATTTGATAGAGGGGAAATGAGAGAGAGAGAGAAAGAGAGAGAGAGAGAGAGTTAGAGAGAGGGGGGTAGATGAGTTCAAGTATTCAAAATGGAATCCTCTCTTCTTGTCTGCAGCTCTTTTTATTGAGTTTCTCCTGTAAGATGATTGGCTCTATGATTGGGTTGCTCCTTTCTTTTAGCAAGCAACAATGGAAGAAAGAATACAGTGGAATAATACACATGTTCAAGCCTCATCTTCATCCCTACCTCAACTCACACCTCTCTTTCCCTTTTGTAAGGGTATGAAATTGGGCTTAATCTCCTGTTGTCAGTATCTGCATACTCTGCTCATCTGGGCTGAGGCGAGATGGGGAAACCATTTGTTGTAGTCAGGGTTTATCTTGGTTACTTTTCTCTGGTTACTGGGAAAAAAAGTACCCAACACCCAAAATTAAGAAAGGAAAGGTTTATCTAGTTCACAGTTTGTAGAGATTTTAGTTCATACTTGTCTGGATCCAAGGAAGACTGGGACATGAAAGAGAGAAGAAGTTCATGATGGCAAAAAGCTGCAAAAAAGCAATAGCAAAAGGGAGGAGCAGCGACAGCAGTAGTCAGACCTATAACTCCATCCTTAGATCATGAATAAATCACAAACTCTAGAACTTCACTTCAATGACTACATGAGGCTTTTGAGGCAACTACACACAAACCATAACATTCAACCTATGGCCCCCAAGACTCATGCACATGCCTTAGTACAAAAAGCTTTTAGTGCATCTTGAAGAGTTGTCAAAGTTCTACTATTTAAAACATTATTGAAAAGATCAAGTCCCAAGTCTCCAAGATCTAAGGCAAACTCTTAACAGTGAGTCCTGTACAAATGAAAAGTTAAACACTTACAACATTCAATGCACAAGAAAATTTTGCTATCCAAAAAGGTACAAACCAGGGGAAACAAAGCAATGGGACAATAGCAAGTCCAAAATCCAAAAGGGAAAACATTAAGTTCTGTAGTTTCATGTGGAACATCCGAAGTAATCTGTGATGAGTTGTGAGCTCCAAAAGCCTTATGTGATTCTGTCGCTATGGCAATTCTGTTTTGTTCCCTTCTTGCAACTTTCCTTTCTTTCTTTTATTTTTTAAATGTGTGGGCTGTTGCAGGGTCTCACTATACAGCTTGGATTTATGGTGATCCTCCTGACTTCTGCCTCTCCAGTGCTGGGATTACAGGCTTGTACTACTATGCTCAGATGGCTCAGCTTGCCGTACGGGCAGGGCTGACATGACATATGGTGTCATGGATTGAACTGTAGTCACTGCACTTGTTTAAGCTTGCCTAAGCACTTGCTTTAGTCTGTTAAGCTACCTTGCACAGCCTTGTAGCTTTTTTTTAGGTGATCCTCATGCCTAGATGTCAATGTCTGCTTCCAGATGCAGCAGTAGCTAGTCTTCCTTTTTTCTTGGCTGTAGGAGTCAAACGTATAGGTTCTCCACTGAACTTTAGGCTTTTCACTCACAACTTCATACACTGTCTTCTCAGGGGCACACTCGCTGGCCTTGCAGGTCTTGTGAAACTGAGGTGGAACACTTCTTAATCTTAGAACTCTTGCATTCTGCATGGGCCTAAAAGTAATACCACATGGATGATGCCAAAGTCTGCTGACAGCTAGAGCAGTAGCCAGGTTTTCTTCTTTCTTGGCTGTAGGTGTTGGGTGCCTGGATTGCTAAACACTCTTAACCTAGTAAAGGAAGAAATTTTCTATGTGGCCACTATTCTAGAAACTGGTGTGGCTACTGCTGCCATTCAAGAACGTGGTTCTCTGTGGTTTTATTTTCACTTTTGTGGTTTTGAGACTGAAAATGCTGGAGATTTTCTAGTTCTTGTGATGCATTCACGTTATCTTTTCTATACTCTGTTATTTTTCTGCAATGGAGATCCTCTCACCTTTATTTTTGCAGTCCACAGCTTTATTGGTGCTTCCTTTCTGGCGAAACTCACAACAATTTAAGTCATACTGCTGAGCTCTTTGCTTTTGATTATCAATATAAATCTGACTAAAAGCCCCCAACAATAGCCATACCACTGCTTCAATGTTCAACTACCTTGAATTTTTTTTTTACCAGATTAATCAATCCACCATGCTTAATTTGAGTCTTAGACAAAGTCTCTGGATATGAACAAAATTCAGACCAACTTTCTGCTAAGCCATAATGTACATCATCTGAGAATCAATGCTGTCTTTCCCAGAAGAAATCTGCCTGGCCTGGTCTTTAAAGGCAGGATTTCTATCAGCCTTCTGGGTTTCTGAGTTCTGATCAGAATCTCCTATACAGAATAGCTGAAGGCCTTACAGATCTTCTTTTGTAAATGAGACCTCCACATCCTTCCTATATCTTTTCATAAGCCATTTCCAAAGACTTGTAATCTGCATGGTCAGGTTTAGCCACAGCAGTGATCCCACTTTTCTGGTACCAAGTTCTATCTTGATTGCTTTTCTCTAGTTGCTGGGTCAAATTCTATCTTAGTTACTTTTCTCTCATGGCTGAGACAAAATGCCTAGCTCCCAAAGTTAAAGGAGAAAAAACTTTATTTAACTCATAGTTTGTAGAGATTTCAGTTTATAATCAGGTGGCTCCAAGCCTGTGCAGCATGGGCGTTGGGCATTGGAAAAGAGGCAAGAGGAAGACGAAGACAAACAGCAGCAGTAATAAGCAACAAATTACAACAAACCAGGGATCCTCCTTTTATCCTTTATAAATTATGCAGCCTACCCACATTTATGGCAGAGAACTCTTACACCTGGGTTGGGGCACCCTTACTGCTACCCAAAACTATGCCAAACCAATCAATGTACTAATTTGGTAATCATACAACCTTACAGCACATATTCCAGATACAACCACTTCTGAAACATTCCTCCTATGACCTCATGAGGCTTTGTGGTGGAAGTTTACATGAAAACCATAACAGTACCCATTTTAGATGTGGGAGATGAGGGACCATTTCTAACTCTAGTTAATTGCACCCAGAACAGTACTGAGATGCTTTTTGAAGAAAATCCTCAGGTATTCCAGAAGCTCACAGGAGTAGCAGTCTTCTTTCTGGAAGTTTTTTCTCAAACACTGCAAATGTAGATGGCTTTATCCTAGAAATATGAATATAGCTATCTATCTCTGTCACCTTTACTACAGTAAATGTGGCAAGAATCACCAAAAAGATGCTTTTTTGGTTTTAATTGATCTACATATGTCTCTTCTTTCCAAATCTTAATGAGCATTTGGTTCTCAAGGTGGAGATTGGGTGGTCCCTCTGGGCCAGGAGCTGGCAGAAATTTGTTCTCATATATTTGGATTGCTTGTTATATATAGAAATTTGCCTGCACACCTTTGTTCTTTCTGATACTTTGCTCAGATTTATCATTCTTTTGAGGGAAATAGGTTTAGAAACTTGGTCTCCTACATCAGTAGCTCCTTCCCACAGCCTGCCCCATTTTGCATTTAAAGAATCATGTGCACTTTTCCCCAGATGGTCTTTTAACTCTAACCCTAGTTCTCATTGAACCATCTTGGTCCACCATTCTCCCATGATTCTTGACCATCTTGGTTGGTCACATGAGTGAGTCATGTGGTTCAGCCATGTTTTTCTACCCTTTTCTTTTTCAACTGAACTCATGGGCACAAGGAAATCTCACCCAAGTAAAGGGGGAGGTAACAAATGTGCCTCTCCCCATTTCTCTTCTAAATTTGGTTGAATCTGCCCCATTTATTCTAACAGAGATTCAGATAATTAAAAGATAGTCTGTGCTCCTCAAATGAACAAAAGTTATTGACAATACCTTTTAAGGAAAAATGCCTTCATTCATACCCCAGCAATATTTTAGTTAAGAAAACCTTCCTTCCTCTACTCATGAGGAAAGATAAGCTGTTACTTCCTCAAGGGACACAGCATAAATCTATAAAAAATAATGATTTTTCCATATGAGAAGAGATGCTACATGGACAGATGATCATTTGAAATTTTACAGGATTACAACTACAGACTTGTGTGCACCATGTCTGCAAAGGTTGACCACTCTGTTCTTACCATAACCCTGGCAAGCCTAGACCACCTTCATTGTTACAACTTTACAGAGAAGAGTCCAGGGCAAGACTACCAATTAGACTTTATGCACTTGCCACAATGCGGGGGATTTAAACTAAATTTGGTCCTAATTAACACCTTTAATGGCTGAATTAAGTCCTTCCCTACCTGTTGAGAGAAAGCTATGGAGGTAGTCAAATGTTCCTCAAAGAAATTATCACTCAGTTTGGATTGCCCTAGTCTATTCAAATCACAACTGGAGTTTATTTACCTTACAAATAAGTCAGAGGATGGGAAAAGCTTCAGAAATAATGTAACTTTTCCATTCCATATAGAGATATAAGCTCTGTGGAAAGGTGAAAGAATCAGTCAGGCCCTAAAATGAACTCTGGTAAAATTTTGCCAAGACAGTTCTGAGTCTTGGCTCATTTTATTACCAACAACTCACATAAGGACTCAAAGCACCCACCCCAAATTAGAAAAAATAAAGTCCATTTGGGATCTTATTTGAGAGAATTTCTCAGATCCCACAAGAACTAATAATAGCTTATTAATCTAGGTCAAGCATAACAAGCAACCCAAATATATGAGAACAAATTTCTGCCAGCTCCTGGCCCAGAGGGACCATCTAATCTCCACTTTAAGAACCAAATGCTCATTAAAATTTGGAAAGAAGAGACATATGTAGATCAATTAAAACCGAAAAAGCATCTTTTTGGTGATTCTTGCCAAATTCACTGAAGTAAAGGTGACAGAGATAGATAGCTGGATTCATATTTCTAGAATAAAGCCATCTACATTTGCAGAGTGTGAGAAAAAAACTTCCAAAAAGAATGCTACTCCTGTGACCTTCTGGAATACCTGAGGTTTTCCTTCAAAAAGCATCTCAGTACTGTTCTGGGTGCAATTAACTAGAGTTGCAAATGAACCCTCATCTCCCACATCTAAAACATAATCAGAGTATCAGGAACAACGAAGATGTGCAGGCAAAAAACAAAACAAAACAAAAAAACAGGCATATTAAACTCTTGTTCATATATGCGGAGGTACAGTGGTCTGTTCTACCACTGGGACAATAATAGAATCTGTGGCAATCCCCAGTCGATGCAAACATAGATTTCATGGCATCCCATGTGTCACTGTCAATGCACACATTCTTGGGGTACAGCCATTACATACACCATGGTATTTGGCATGAACCCACATACGTGAAAACCCCAACCTGGAGCAAACCTTGCATCAGGGGAACAGAGCAGACCTCGACACAATCCTTGGAGTCATGGCACAGATTGGTGGAACTCAGAGTAGTACAGTGGGCCTTGTCTCAGTATGGCTTGGTTGAACATGGAGTGGCAGAGTGTAAACCAGTATAGTGTGGTTCAGTTCATTCCCAGTCAACTCAGTGTAGAACAATGAGGGGCCATCCGCCAGGGCAAAAAAAAAATAGTGAAAAGGAAAAAAAGAGGCCTTCTCTTGACTTCAGGGACTTCAGAGAAAGAAAAAGAAAACTGTGCCCAAACAAAACTGTTCTAATATCCTATTTGGTTCAACAAAATTGTTTTTTGGTTAAGTAACCAGTAGGCTCTTTTTATGGACTTTTTCTAGGCTCTTGGTATCCTGAACAAAGAATTGGACAAATTACACAAAAAACGTAAGAAAACTCTACATTTATTAAAGACAAGAAAAGAAATAAGCCCTATTGAGTTACAGAGGGACAGTTAAAGGTTGAAAAAATGCATGCTCGGCAGAGTGAAAGTAGGCCACTGAGAGAGGTCATAGTAGCCAGGAAGTTAAACGCAGCTGTCTTTTGTATTCCATATTCTTCAGGCTGACATCAGATCTAGGCCATCCTATAAAAAAATCTGATTGATTTCCCGCCAGAAGAATTGAAATACCGTGTTCTGATTGCTCCCTGACGAAGAATTTGGAAACTTTCCTGTACTTGTGTCCTGGATCTTCTTGATTGATAGATCATACTCACTTGCTTAGCCAGCTGGCCACACCTTAACCCCTTGCCCTAGTTAGTACAAGAGAGCTCTTCTGTCCTGCATGGGATTAGGAGCCTTCATAAAGGGGCTTTGGGGAAAATATTGATTCATTTTTACTCTTCTACCTCTGTCATGTGAGGCTCTCAGTAAACACCAGATACTGGTGCTTTGATGGACTCTGCAGCTTCCAGGAAGTTGTTCTTTATAGATTACTCAATCTAAGATATTCTTTGACATGAACTAATCTAAGAGACTATCCTTCTCTTCTTATTTTCTGCTTCTTGGACTTTCATTTTGTTAGAGAAGTTTGTTTATCACAAATCATACCATGCTTTGAGAAAGGCAAAGAAATTGAATCTATGACCTGTGAGTCCTTACGCAGGTGAATCACAACATATCCTCATTTTCATGTGAGAGAAAAATGCATCTTGATCTTGTGTAGATTACTTTTTGTTTGTTTTGTTTCTTTTGGAAACCTTGTCTTTTCCTTGACTAATAAATACAGAAAGCTAGAATACAGTGAAAGACTGTATCTAAATTGATAATAGGATCAAAAATCATAAAATAAGCTATCATTTATCTAAGAAAAAATTTAACAGTTCTATTTTAATTAGTTTCATTTGTATTGTTTATCTTAGTTCATTGATGAGACAGTTTTGTTATTATCTCTTTTTTATTTTTTATTTTTTATTTTTTGAGACAGGGTCTCGCTATGCAGTTGAGGCTGGTCCTGAGCTCACTTTTGTAGCCCAGGCTGGTCTCGAACTTGCACCAATCCTCCTGCCTCAGCCTCCCGAGTTCTGGGATTACAGGCGTGAGCCACCATGCCCAGCTTATTATCTCTTTTTTAGAAGAATCTTTTTGATTTATGCCTTGTACTCTGAGTAGCTGTTTGGAAGATAATGCCACTGCAATACTGTTGTTATTATTTGATCATGAAATTTAGTTTCTTCCCATAAAATTATAAGTTGTGTACATATGCTGTAAGAGAATATAATTTATATATCTATTTATGGAATCATAAGAAAATGTTCTAAATAAATGAAAATAGAATTATAACAGCATGCATATGATACTTTTTGATGAAATATACCACAAAAGACAAGGGAGTAACAGATTTTATAATACATGTAATTAATATTGAGTAATGATATATAGATAGGAAGTATTTGAGCTAATTAAAGTTATTGAAACAGAAGAATCACAATATGGGAAAATAATTATTACCTATAATTAAAATGTTTGCACAGTTTTGCAAAACATAATACTGGATTTTTTTTTTTGGTGGTAGGAGAGATAGCTGATGAGAATTTGTGACAGCATGCAAAACAATGTTGTCTGATAGGGATATGTAAGTGTAGAAAGCATTACTCTAGCATAGAAATGAACAAAAATTTTGGTCAAGTAAAGTACATTTTTTTTTGTCTTTTGAGACAGGGTCTCGCTATGCAGTTCAAGCTGGCCTTGAGCTCACTTTTGTAGCCCAGGCTGGTCTCGAACTTGCACTGATCCTCCTGCCTCAGCCTCCCAAGTGCTGGGAATACAGGCATACGCAAGTAAATTATATTGGTAATAGAATTAGTTAAATTTATGGATGTGACAGCCCCAAATAAAAGCATTTTGAAATAGAAAATTATTCCAGGCATGGTGGCTCATTCCTGTAATTCCCAGCACTTAGAAGGCTGAAGCAGGAGGATTGGTGTGAGTTCAAGACCAGCCTGGGCTACAAAAGTGAGCTCAAGGTAGCCTGAACTGCATAGTGAGACACTGTCTCAAAAAAAGACAAAAAGGAAATAGAAAATTTTACTGTGCCTTTCAAAATATCAATGGGAAAATGGGAATAGAAGAAGCTGTCCAATGCAGGAAAAATAAGATAAGTGGGAAGTGGTGGGTCATTCAGAAAAACTTAGAAATGTGGACTATCATAAGAATAGAATAAAACATAAGGAATAAAATCAAATTTTTTGTTATCAAAGTAAATATAAACAAGCTAAATTCCCTAAACTAATTATAGAATTTGTTACAATGGATTGAGGACAAACTATGATGCTTACTAAAATCACATCTTTAGAAAAGATAAAGATTAGTCTTTGATTCGCATGATATAAACTGTGGTATTCAGCAATGGACTTTTTTCCAAAAATTTCTTCAGTTAGATTTATGATATGACAGTGTTTCTTGACCTTTCTAATTCTATTCTTTTTGGACTTCTCATAGCTTGGAAACTGGCCTCTAATAGCCATAAAATGATCTTGTCAATTTTTGTAAAGGACAGATGTGATACTGGCATACTACTACTTGTACCATTTAGTCAAAGCAAGGGAGAAAAATAGATCTTACTTCTTACAGAAGAATTGTCTACAACTACAAAACCATCATTTATTTATAAGGAATATGTAATGATAAACAATAAAATGATTCAATAATCATAAATTTGATAGTCAAAGTAATACAATAGTCAAGTACAGACAGAATAAATATGTGGATTTTCAAGTAGAGCCACAAAAACACAGTTGTTTTATAGTTTATGTTCATATATTTTATAAGAATTTGAGGGAATGGCCAGATAGCTCAGCAGACTAAAGCACCTGCTTAAGCAGAGCACAGCAGACAGGGATTGATCTCTCCCCACCTGCACGCCATGCTGGTCCTGCCCCTAGGGAATGCTGAGATGGCCACTGAGACTGGGAGTGGTGGTGCATGCCTGTAATACCAGGGCTTGGGAGGCTGAAAAGAGGAGGACCATTACATGTCCTTCTGTGTGGTGAGATCCTACAGGCCCTGTACCAAATACATAACTTTATTAATTTTTTTCTTTTTTTGTAGAACTGGGGATTGAGCTCAGGTCTTTGTACTTGCTAGCCAAGCATTTATTCTACTGAGCTATTTCCCTGGCCCCAATTTCTAAAAATAAAGATTTCTACACAAAAATAATAAATGTAGAAATCAGTAAATTACAAATAGCAGAATAGTCATTATCCAGAGATTGAGATACATTTTTAATATAGTTGCAAACTGTAGGAAAATCAAAACATTGTACTAATATTATTTGGACAAGATATATCTGTACCTTGTCCTCTGAATAATAACTGCAAAGACAACAATATGCATATATAAATTATTGTAAGTGTCCTAGTAACCCGTTTTGAAAATGATTCATTGCTATTTTATCTTTTTTTCTCATTAAAATTAATGCAAAATTTTAGAAACCCAAAAATATACAAATGTTTTTGAAAGTAACACAAAAATCTCACATCTAAACATGATGCATAATGTAAGTATAATAGGAAACCATATAATTTTAAAGTATGTTACTCTTTAAAATTAAAAATCAAATTTTCACAACCTACATGATTATTATTTTCTTTCTAATGTAATCCTTTTATACAAACTGGTAGTGCATTATGAGGACATTCCTTATGGAAGTTGGTACATGTATATGTCACATCTTCATTCTCATTTTTGGTAGTGTAAAATTTCAGGTGTTTGGCATTGCTCCTTTTCCTTCAATTTCATTAAGAAAATAAAGGAATATTTATATTAGATCTTCCCTACATTTCTTAAAGATTTCAGAGGTGAAACCATTGACTCTGAAAGAAAACCAAGCTTTTCTTGGCAGGTACAATTTTTTTTATTACTGCCTCAATTTCATGCCTATGATTGGGTTTTTATATATTCTTGGTTTAACTGTGGTAATTTACAAGTATCTAGGAAACTACCTCTTATTATTGTCCAATTTGTTGGAATACAGATTTTCAAAGTACTTATAAATAGTCTGGATTTTGGCGGTGTTCATTGTGTTTTGCCTGTTTATTTATTTATTTATTTATTTATTTATTTCTGTACAGGGAATCAAACTCAAGACCTCTTGTTTGCCAGTGAAGTGCTGTGCCACTGAGCTATATTACCAACCTATGTCTTTTACATTTCTAATTGCATTGATATGCATCATTTCTTTTTTTGTTTTGGTAAGTTTTGCTAAGATTTGACTATTCTCTTAAAGAACCCCATCTTTCTTCTGATTACTGATTCTCTCCATTGTCTGACTCTCAAAATTCATTAATTTCTGCTCTGATCTATATAATTTCCTTTCTTTTATTAAATTTGGATTCAAACTGTGCTTGTTTTCTCGGACCTTTAGGTAAGTCATTAGATTATTTCTTTAAGCTGTTCTATTTTTCTAATGTGTGTATTCATAGCAAAAAATGAACTCTACTGTGATAGTTAATTGATTGCATCCACTTGAGTAAGAAATGCCCAACTAAATTAGATCATCATAGTTTTTTGTGTAGCTGAAGGGATTTACTGAAGAAAGACCCATCATAGATACGAATAACAGCAACTAGCAGGTTTATATTATAAATGGAATAAAAAAGTGAGGATGAAAGGTTCACTTCTGTTTCTTTGGAGGGGCTCCAATTTTTACCCTCAAAGTGGATGTCTTTTTCTGGCTTCTAGCACAGAGTTTTCGCCTTCCATGACATCCCTTTTGGCTTCCTGATATTGACTCACATGCAACACACTATGGTGAGCTCTACCCTTTCACTCAATCATTTGGATTCCCACTGGGCAGATATCCCCTTTGGACTTTTCCACACCTGATTGTGCAGGCAGCCATGGACGACAATTTTGTAAATTCTTATATATTTTTATATCATATTAAGTCTGTTTCTCTAGTAAGCATTGACTGATAAAATTACATTGTCTGAAATGGCTTAGCTAGTTCTACTTTCTTCTGGGGTTCTGTTGCCAGAAATATTATTTGTAAGCATTTTAATTTTAATCCGTAATTTTCCCTTTATGTTTGGAGTGCTCTCAATTAGGCCACATAATCTTACCATGGAGTTATAGTTTCATATTTTAATATTCAAAAATTAATGTCTCCTCATTTAAACTTCAAGAAATACCTTTTGGAATTCTTCTGATATGGGAACAATAGCGATAAATTGCCATAGATTTTGTCTGAGGAAATCCTTATCTCTTCTTTCTTATTTCTGAAAGATTTTCCAAGCAGAATATTTTATTTCATTTGTTTTATTTATTTGGTACCGGGTCTCACTATGCAGCTTGGATTCATAGTGATCTTCCTGGTTACAACCTCCCCAGCACCGGGATTGCAGGTGTGCACCACCATGCCCCAGTCTCCTTGGCCAGCTCAGTGCACCTTTGGGCAGGCTCAGCACAGCATGTGGTGCTGAGGATTGAGCCCTAGTCCCTATGATTACATAAGCAGATGCTTAGTCTGCTGAGCTATTTTACCAGCCCAAGTATTCTTGAGTAACGAGATTTTTCCCCCAGCACTTTATGTTTACCATTTCACCATCTCCTGGCCTATTGAGATACGCTGATAATCTTATAGTAGTATTCCTATGTGTAGTGTGTTGCTTTCTTTTTGCTGCTTCCACAATTATTTTTGTCTTTACCTTTTAAGAATTTCAATATAATGTATCATGATGAAGATCTACTTGAATATAATCTATTTGAGATTATTGGGTCATGACGCTGGATATACACTTTCCATTAAATATTTGTAATATTTCCTATATTGTTAACTTTTTTAATGAGTAGAATATAGTTCTTGAGGGAAAGACAGCTCCTGTCCAGGAGAGGGATGAGGGGGCTCCCGAGTGGATGTAATCAGGAAGCTGTCTCATCCAGGGACTTTTATAGTGCAAAACCATGAGGTGGCGTGGGTCTAAGATAGAAACTCGCTTAGGTGGGCATGAGGTGAGACAAAACTACGGTCAACCAATGAGGTTACAAGCACCATTGCTCAGGTAAAATTTATTAAAACCAATACTAAATGGGGAAGGGAGTCACATACCAAGGGGGCATGAATACGGAACAGGGTTTTTCTTATTGCAGGATGGGTTTCTGACTCATTTAGGCTCTTTTAATGTGATTGATACCTATTTAGAATATCAATCCCTGATGAGCGTTCCTAGGAAAGTATGTGGCTACATTTATTTTTTCTTTTGTCTTGAGGTCTGGCCCACAGCAGGGGTGTCTCCCTCTTGCAAAGCTGTAAAATCACCTTGCTTTCCATCTTGTCTCCTTGTGGGCCTGTCCCTGTATGACTGCCTATAATGTTGCTATCTAATTCAGCTGCCTACAACATTCCCCCCTCTGAAGAAGTAACTTGAACTGCAATGAGGGAAGCATGAGTGATGACCATTCTAGCTTCTTCAGGCTGAAGGGGATCGTAGTTGTGAACCGGCTGTCAGAGATACTCTCCAGAGGTTGTATCTAAAGGCCCTCAATAGACACCAGGCATTTTTATCTTGGGTAGGTAGAATCACTTTAAATCTGGTGAAGACAAAGTCAAAGAAACTATTAAACATATATGGTTCAAATAATATCAGCAGGATAATTATGAATACATTCAAAATGATTTTTACCATGTAAATAGTAATGACTTTAATGATGACAAAGATAGGGTCTGGGGACCTCTTTTATTATTAATTTAAGTAAGTTTTCTTGTCTTTTCTTGTTCATTGCTTTTCATATGTTCCTTTCATTATGCATAAATTCATTCACTTTCAGAGACCCTACTATTTTCACTGGATTTCACTTTGTCACTTTTTCTTTTGATGATATAATTTCAAATTACCTGTCTTTGATCTGACTTATTTCTTCTGCTTAATTTAGTCTTTTGTCATAGCTCTCTATTGAATATTTTAATGTATATATTCAGTTCTTTAGTGCATCTATTTTTGTCTGTTTTGTTTAGTGGTTTATTGATATTCTCTTATAGCTCGCTGAGCTTCTTTATGATAATTATCTTGAATTATTTGTCATACTGTAAATAAATTTTTCTTTCTTTCTTTCTTTCTTCCTTTCTTTCTTTCTTTCTTTCTTTCTTTCTTTCTTTCTTTCTTCCTTTCTCTTTCTTTTTTTGTTTTTTAGTACAGGGTCCATAGTGTCTCACTGCACAGATCAGACTCATAGTGATCCTTCTGTTTTCAACCTCACAAATACTGGGATTACATGTGCATGCCATACATCCAGTCTCAGTCACGGTCTCAGTGCATCCCAGCCCATGTGTCTGCCACTGAGCTATCTGGCCAGCCATAAATCTTCATTTCTTTAGGGTGTGTTACACATGCCTTTGTTCCTATATTGTCACATTTCCCTGATTATTCATAACTTTTTGCCTATGCACTGATTTGATGCATTGACATTGTTAATTCAAAGAAGCAATCAGCTATTCTAAAGTTCATCTACAGAGTTATCAAGGAAATCTCTTTACCATTCAGTGTGTCAAAAGTTTCTTAGAGTGTGTTGTTGAAGATTCCATTAGAAGACTTTTTGTTAAAGTTCCTAAACAGGCTGTTCCAGTGCCTCTGTCATGATGTAGGTGGACATGACACCAGAGTTTGAATCATTGCTAAATGCCTGGCGAAAGGGTCCATCAGAGAATTTCTAGAAGTTGCATACACTAAGGAAGCCTGCATCTTGAATCCTCATGTTCCAGTCTGAAGCCTGTGTCTTTGCAGCCAGATCTTTTACTAAGATCAACACAGAACCTACATTTACAAAGGTAGTCCTTTGTTCTATGTCTACAGTGTGTCCCTTGAGGCCAGAACGGACAGTCTTGAAACATGGACAAATAGAGGTCTATCTGTCATCAAAATATATTGCAATGGGGCCATATTTGGGGTCCATTGGAGCCTAGGGTGTCTGCATCTTTTGTAGCAATGAAGCAAGTCTGGGTCTGTAGGGGTTGTTTTGCAGTTCGAGATTTATGGATATCAGCCTGGTGCCTGGGGTAAAGGAGCTGATCTAGAGTTTGTATCTCTGGAGACAAATATAAAAACTAAGTCTGTAGGTACTGACATCAAAGTTAGGTCTTTGATGGAACTCATGAAAAATATTCAGGTGCACTTATGGGTCTGGAGGATAGAACTATAGGGCAGGACCAGTATTGATGCCTGTTGCCATGTACCTCGACTCTGGGTCCCACTGTGTATGTGTCTCCATGAGTGGTACTCTGGAGAGTTTGGCTGTAGGAAAATCTGAACGCTGAGTTTCTAGATGCTAGCCTGGAGTGTTGAACTACAGAAACAAACTTGGAGCTGGGGCTAGAAATTTCCAGACTGGAAATTGTGTCTGCTGCTGAAGGATTAAATTCTGGGGCATTAATGCCTGGTCTAATGGAATGTACATGATTATTAAGATAGTAGGGGCTGGACTTTTCTGAAGATTAGAACCACAGGGATTATCTTAATGTAGGTTGGTCTTAATAATAGAATTGCTGTATCATATGATATTTCTGTTTTAATTTTTTGAGGAAACCCTACACAGCTATCCATAGTAATTATACTAATTTATATATATATATATATATATATATATATATATTATTCCACAACAACTGTACTCACATACACCAACAATGTGTGAGGGGTTTCTCCACATCTTCACCATAATTTCCCTTTAATTTTTTGCATTAGTCTTTTTACTGGGATTAAATAAAATCTTACTGTGGTTTTCATTTGCATTGCCCTGATGATTAGTGTTGAAAATTTTGTCATGTATGCATTGGCTATTTGCGTATCTTTTTTTTTTTTTTTTGTATTTTAGAGAAGGGTCTACAGGACAGACAGGGTCTCACTACTATACTGGATTCCTAGTCGTTCACCTGTTTTAAGCCTCCTAAGAACTGGGATTACAGGTGTGTGCCACCTTGATGAGTCTCAATTGACATTTCAGCACTCCTCAGGGTTGGGGCTGGCACCAAAAGACTAGGGATTAAACCCCCAGCCCTTGCATCAGCTTGCACGTGCTTTAATTCACTGAGGTATTTGGCTAGCTCCTGTATGTCTTTTTAAAGCAATGCATATTTAGATCTATTGCTTATTTTTAAAAACAGAATGGGGATTGAACTGAGGACATTACACTTGACAGACAGACACTATTGACCATTTTTTAACCAGGTTGTTTTTATACTATTAAATCTCTGGAGTTCCTTATATATTCTGGTTATTAAGCCATTGTCAGATATAAATTTCAAATATTTTATCCAACTCTGTAGTTTTGTACTCTTTCAACTATTCAATTTTTAATATTTAAGCTTTTTAGTTTGGGATAATTCTCATTTCGTTTGAGTTTTCTTTTATCTCTACCTTTGGAAACTTGTAAAAAAATATTTGCTTGTTGCAATGTCCTGAAGCATTTCCATTATTTCTTCTTGCAATAGTTGCAGTGTTAATTTGTACATGTATGTCTTCAATTCATTTTGAGTTTATGTTTCATACTGATGAGCGAAGATTCAGCTGTTTCTGTTGATAGGTATCAAAAGTTTCCTAATGCCACCTGTTGAAAAGACTGGTTTTACTCCAGAGAATGTTCCTAGCACCACTGTTCAAAATCAGCGGGTTGAGCTTAGGTCCTGTGCCTAGTCAGAAGAGGACTTAGGTACTGAGCACAAATTGTGATGATCATGACTGCTTAAACCCCACCATGATGGAAAATAGGACTAGGGGACTGGATGCCCTAACCCCAAATGATGTTAATCCCTGCCAGGCCGAACACTGAACCAGCAGGACCTTGAATTGAACCCCTCAACAGATCCTGGATTCTCCATAGCACAAGGTAATAGAGGTAACAATAAACAGACTAACCTGATTGAAGATGAGACCAACACTCAGGATGAAATTTTTTTGCTTAGGGGCTTAAGGCATATCCTACCACAGAGAGTAGATGAGAGACAGCTTTGGAAATTAGACTTAAAGAGGGTGGCAAGTAAGTAGGTAACTCCTGGATCCCATGGGAGGCCAGATTCAGTGGGAGTAATAGTCAGAGGTGGTAATCATGAAAAACAAGATATTCAATATAATGATAAATGTTTGTACCCTGACACTGATGAATATACCCATTGCAAATTAGTGGTCTGAAGTACTGTAGTTCAGTAGAAATGTGTCCCAATTGTCTTAACTTAAATCACAGGATACCTTCTGCTCTGCACCTGCTGGACCCCTTCAGATGCAGCCCAGGCCCGATGTGTGCAAGTGAACTTCTGCTTCATGCCTGTGGGACCCCCTGCAGACCCAGCCCATTCCCAGCATGTGTGTGTGTATGTGAGAGAGAAAGACAGATAGAGAGAGACAGAGAGAGACAGAGAGGGAGAGACAGAGACAGAGAAAGAGAGACAGACAGACAGACGGTATTTCCATCATGCCCTCCAGAAACTTCTAGACCCAGCCCCCCACGTCCGCTGTGTGTGTGAGAACTTCTGCTGTGCGTGTTGGACCCATCCAGCTCTAGCCCAGGCCCGGCATATGTGTGAGAACTTCTACTCCACCAAGCACACTGGACCTCCTCCAGAGCCAGCCAAGGCACAGCGTGTAGCTGTGTGTGTGTGTGTGTGTGTGTGTGTGTGTGTGTGTCTGTGACCACCCACACACTCATGGGAACCTCCTCCATCGTACAGGCCTGGTATGAAACTCTGTGGCTGAAGTCTCTGCAGAGAGGTTAGGGGCCAGAACCACTCAGCTAATACAACAGCAGAACATCTTATGAGAAGGGCAAAGTTGGTTCATTTGTGTGGGCTACAGCAGGAAAAAGCTGAGCACAGCAGCCAGGTCCAAGTCAGGCACATCTGGATGAGTTCAAACTTGGTAGATATGGACCCAGTAAGCTGAAACACTTTGCTAGACTCAGGTCTATGAGACTGTCCTCTCTCCTTTTCTCTTCATCTACATACAGATGGTGCAATAGGTTATCCAGAGAAGTAGTTTACCTGGCAGACCCCAAGTGCCTCAAGGAGAAGTGATGAGACAGAACTTAGGATAACTAATTTAAATACACATTCCCAATTAAATATCTGCTTAGCTACACAGACATAATGTTCCCTCATTCTGTCTAAAATACCAACCCATTAGTTATAAAAGTTTGTCAACTGCTAAATATCACTATTTATTATTAGTGTTCTTAATTGTAGTTTTGTAATACAAAACTATAACTGCCTTAACCATATAATATCACTTGGGTAAGAATTTCAGAGGACAATGTTATACAAAATGACAAACAGGAGGAGAGAAATGCAGTCTCTGGCCCTGAGCCTACCCAGAAAATTGCAGAGGACATTACCATAGAAGAAAGTGGGAATCATACAGCTGAAATCTGTGAATTAATATTGTCTGAAGTAAAGAAGAAACTGCATAAAAGTATAGAAAAAAATCAGATCAGAAATAATCTCTGAAGTAAAAAAAGAAATGATAACTGTAATGAAAAAATTACTAAGTGCTTCTAAAGAAGATACTGATAAAAAATAGAGGCGCTTAGAAAAATGATGGAATCATTGAATGATCAATACATGAAAGAAATAGATTGCATGAAACAGATTCAAAGAGATATACAGGAGGGGGATAACTCATTCAGGACAACCCTCATGTTCCTCTGTTGGACAGGAGCTTTCTTTACTTTTTTTCTCCTAATAAATCTATTCTGCTCATAAAAAAACAAAGATATATACAGGAAATTAAAATCACAAGCTAGCAATACCATATGAATGAAAGTAAAGAGTTTCAAATCTTAAAGACATCATTGCAGCTAGTGAAAAGATAAGAAAAAAGTCTCTTAAAAACAACTAGGATAACAACTAGGGGGGCTGACAGGATGGCTCAGCCATCTAAAGTGCTTCCTTAGGAATACTTAAGCGGCCTCAGGGACCGCGGCTAGATCCCCAGCACCATATGCTGCGCCGGCCCTGCCCTCAAGTCAAGCTGAGCCAGCCATAAAAAATGAATAAATAAAATAAAATAAAATAAAATAAAATAAATATATTTAAAGAACTTTAAAAAAACAACTAGGATACAGGAAAAAATAATTCAACATCTGCAAGATGATGAAAAGATGAATAAAGTATGACTAATAGGCATCAATGAGAAAGAAGCAGTGAATACAAATGATATAAAATGAATATGGGCAGAAGTAATAGCAGAAAACTTCCCAAATATGGGGAAACGATCTGACATTTTAATAACCAAAGCAAGTAGAACTACAAATAACATCAACCCGAATATAAACACACACACAGACTTATATTAGTCAAGATCCCAGAAATCCAGCACAAGAAAAATACAGCAAAAGCCACTAGAGGAAAGAAACAGATCACGTTTAAAGGAAAGCTCATCAGAATAATGGCAAATTTCTCTTCATAAATCATAAAGGCAAGAAGAGCATAGAACAGAGTACTTCAAGTCCTCTATGAAAACAAACTCCAGCGCAGACAGCTATACTTTGCAATACTGTCCTTCAAGTCTGATGAGAAGTGAAATACTTCGATGACAAAGACAACTAAAGAATTCCATGGTGACAAAGGCAACCCTACACAGATTGATAAAATGTTATTCTAGAGAGGAGCCAAAATGACCAGGACTCCACAAATAAGAATGGAAAGGACCTACTAAACTAGGCAAACAAACACAAGAGAAAAAGGAGCAAACAACAGCAGGCAAATAACGTATCAAGCATATGTCAATATATCTCAATTATTACCATCAATGCAAGTGGACTTAATTAGCCAATTAAAAGAAATAGACTGGCACAGTAGATTAAAAAGCAAAATCCAACAGTATGCTGTATACAAGATATATACAACTCATAAAAAAATTCATAGGCTGAAAGCCAAAGGAAGATAAACAATACTATATGCCCCAGCACCTCAGAAAAAACGCAGGGGTAGCAATTCTGTTTGTAGACTGTCTAACTTCAAATCAAGGATGATCAAACAAAAAGAGATGGCCACTACATACTGATTAGGGGAAATATAAGAGGAAGAGGTAACACTCATAAATATGTATGCACCCAACATGGAAGCAACCAGCTATATAAGACAAATCTCAATGGACATGAAAAATCTAACACCCAATACCACAATCTTAACAGGACACCTTAACACTTCTTATCTAAAAAGATAGGTCAGGCAGACAGAAACTTAGAAAAGAAGTTGCAGAACAGAATCAGAACTTGGAACAGATGGACTTATTGGACATATACGGAGTGTTCCACCCAACCACATCGCAATACACATTCTTTTCTGCTAAATATGTGACATTTTCTAAAACAGACCACATACTAGTCCATAGGTCATGCTTAAGTATATGCAAGAAAGCAGAAAATTGTCCCATGCATATTTTCTGACCACAGTTCAATGAACCTGGTAATAAAGGACAAAAGAAAACACAAAATGCCAATAAATACACAGAAATTAAACAACACCCCCTTTAATAATCAATGGGTTATAGATGAAATTAAACAACATCTACAGTTTAATGAAAATTCAAGAACAACTTGTTGGAATTTATTAGATGTAATGAAAGCAGTTCCTAGAGGAAAATTCATAGCTTCAAACTCACACACTAGGCAAACAGAATGGGAACAAATAAATACCCTAATGCTGCATCTCAAATGTCTAGAAAAAGAATAACAAAACACCCACAAAGTCCAAAGATGGGAGGAAACCATAAAGATTAGAGAATAAATTAATACAGTTGAAATGTAGAAAACAATTGAAGAAATTAATGAATCAAAAGCTGGTTTTTGAAAGATTAAATAAAATTGATAAGCTCCTAGTTAAGTTCATCAAAAAAAGGAAAGAAAATACTCAAATTGAAGGAATAGTGAATGAAAAGGGTGAAATTACCAAAGGCCTTGTGGAAATTCAGAAGATCATGAACGGCTACTTTTCGATTCTTTACTCTCCCAGAATTGAAGACACAGATGAAATTGGGAGACTCCTAGAAAGGTACAAATTACCAAGACTGAATCCAGGAGTTATAAGAACTCTCAATAACCCAATAACAGAGAATGAAATACAAAATACAAAAGAAAGCCTATCAACAAAGAGAATTCCAGAACCTGATGGATTTACCACTGAATTCTACAAGAAATTTACAAAAGGTATGATCTCAGTATTCCTCATTGTCCTTAATGAAATTGAAAAGAAAACATTCCTCCCAAAATCAATCCTGGAGGCAAGTATTATAATGACACCCAAACCAGAGAAAGATGAAATTAAAGAAGAGAACTACATGCCAATCTCTTTCATGAACATAGATACAAAAATCCTCAATACAATGCTCTCAAATAGAATATAGGAAATCACCAAGATTATACACCGTGACCAGGTAGGATTCATCCCAGAGATGCAAGGATGCTTCAACATACACAAATCTATAAATCTCTTTATCATTATATCAATAGAGCCAAATTAAAAAACCACGTGATTATCTCAACTGATGCAGAAAAGTCTTTTAACAAAGTCCTACGTTCATTCATGTTCAAAGTCCTACAGAAAATTGGAATAGATAGCCTCTACCTCAATCTGATAAAAGTCATCTATCACAGTCCAACAGCTAACATTTTTCTAAATGGGGAAAATGAAATATTTTATACTCAGATCTGGTACAAGACAAGGATTCTTCTGTCACCACTCCTTGTTTATTTCTTTTTGTCTTTTTCAGGCAGGGTCTCACTATGCAGTTCAGGCTGACCTTGAACTTACTTTTGTATCCCATGCTGGTCTCAAACTCATATCAATCCTCCTGCCTTAGCTTCCCAAGTCCTTCAATTACAGGCATGGACCACCACATCCAGCCCTCTATCACCACTCCTTTTAAATATAGTTCTGGAATCATTATCTAAAGCCATTAGACAGCAGAGAGAAATAAAAGGAAGAAGAATAGGTAAAGAAGAAGTGAAGGTCTCATTATTTGCAGAAGGCATGAATTCTACTTGGAAGACTGAAAAAACTCTACCAAGAAGCTACTAGTATTGATACTGGTACTCAGAGGTGTCCAAAATTTTCTGATCAAGGAGATTATGGGGCCAAACAGGAAAGTGACCGATTATGTATAGTGCGTCTAAGGAAAGTCGCCTAGAGAGAAAACATTCTGTCAGGCTTTCACAGAAAGCAAATTGGCCAGGCAATGGCCGTGACTCATCCAGAGGGCTGACAATGTCAAAAGATCTACAAACAGCTATATGTGGTTTCAGGGTAAATCCTGAGGAAGTTTGCTTACTTTGTCAGATACAAAAGTTACATTTTTTGTTATATATGTCTTGATTTGTCTTGGTCTTAACCATGAAGAAGAAAAGTATAACCATGAGGTATGAAAAGTAAAGCAATACTAATATGCTGAGCTGTAAAAGGCTCAAGGCAACAACTTCTTATATTTCCAGTTCTGCTGATAGCCCACTACTATTACGGAGTTTTATACTGTATTGGGTTATTTTGCTGACATCATGCACCTGCAATATTTGAATGGAAATGGATTTGCCATCTCTGACAAATCAAAACAAATAAGGGGGATGTAAATGAATGACTCTTTCTAGTGACTATATATATATATATATATATATATATATATATATATTTAGGATAGATATATATTTACTTTCTTAGTTCAGTGAGAAGAACTATTTGTACTAATATTGTTTTGACAAGACAGCCTGTCTGCATTATGTACTCTGAATAACTGCATTATGTACTCTGAATAACTACTACAAAGACAACAATATGCAATGTTTTAATTATTATAACTGTCCTACTAACCTGCTTTTAAAGTGTCTCCTTGCTATTTATTTCTCATTAAAATTAATTTTAAAACAGTAAAAAAACTTAACTCACAGTCCAGTTTGATTATCTTAAGGGCTATTCAGGAGTGGTTCCTAGGTTTTGATAATATCCAGATGAAATTTGAGGTGATCATTGTTGCTGAATTTACTACTATAGATAAGGCAACAACAGGAATAGGCAATTTATTTTCTATGATAAACATAGACTCTAAGGGGCATATAACAGCTAGGTGGATTTTTCCTGAAGAACAGGCCACTGGGGCAAAATATTTGCATAACCCTGCAACGAAACAAAGCAATAAACAATAACAACATCAACAAAAAGAAACATGAAAAGACAAGACAATAAAATGTGTGCTAAGATTGCCAACTCCTCCAAAATTAGTTTAAGAAGCATTGAGCGGAAAGAAATTATTAACTACAGCAGGTAAATTTTTTTTTATCAGCAGGTAGATTTGAAAGAGTACCAATAGAGGTAAAAACAGTTCAATAAAATAGCTGGAGAGGGGCCCGGCAGGATGGTTCAGTGGTCTAAAGCGTCTGCTTAGGAAAGCTTGGGCAGCTGCAGGTACCGTCGTTCGATCCCTGGCATCACATGCTGTGCCAGCCCTGCCCTCAGGGCAGGCTGAGCCGGCCATAAAAATAAATAAATAAACAAACAAAAGTTCTGAAACAAGAAAAATAAATAAATAAATAAATAAATAAATAAATAAATAAATAAAATGCTTATTCTTTAAAAAAATAAATAAAGTAGCTGGAGAATTTAAAGACTATATGACAAATCAGTTTATGACCCCAATGAAATAAATGAGTAGTGATTGTACAAAATACACTAGTAATTAGCCAGTAGAACTAAAGGAACTGTTAGAACATGAATACACAAATAGAAGACAACAATAGTGTATAAAAAGGTCAAAACAGAAATACAAGAAATCAAAATATATTCAACAGTATGAATGGCAGAAGCAACCAATATACAGACAGAGTGTCAGACTTAAAGGACAGGACTGTAACCAGTGATCACTTAATGAGAGATACCTTAAAAATTATAGAGGGACATATAAAATGGATCCAACAGATCCTAGAAAGAGGACACATATTAAGAGAAACAGGAAATAGTATAAATATCTGAAAATAGCACAAAAGGGCACAAAATCATGTTTATACAAGTCATAGCAGAAAATATTCCAGATACAAAACATTTAATATTTAGATAAATAAAACGTATAGAACCAGAAATAGCCTTGATGAGAAAAATCAACTCTATGCCACATGTCCTAGTGACTTTACCTCATTTTTGAGACAACATATTTGATGTACACAGTTAAGGGAAGAAATATTTATTTACTTCAAGGTTTGTAGATGTTTCTGTCCATAAATGACTGGTTCCGGTGCAAGGTGTCTTTGCAGGAAACAGTACATGGCAGGACAAAGACATAATATAAACAACAATCAACTTTAATAATGTCTTTCTGCACCTTTTACACTCTACCTAGGCTGCTGGGATTAAGGCAGTGCCAAATAAATTAGTGAACTTATCAGATACCTCAATCCCAGCATCACACTTTCCAGATTTAGCCACCACAGAAAAAGCCCTGGGAACAAAAGAATCTTTTGTACCAAATCTAAATGCAAAACGTAGCATCACATAATAATGAAAATATCAGAAATACACCACAAAACAGACTTTTAAATGTTGCTATTGAAAAAATACTTCATCTATAAAAGAAAATGTATTATAAATACAACATATTTATCAGTACAAACACTAACAGATGAGGAGAATAAGAAATGAAGTGTTTTAACATCTTTAAAATACTTCGCATTCAGACTATTATATCAGGTAAAATTATATTTCAAAGTTAATGGAGAAATGAGATACCTTCATGATGAAGAAAACCTAAAGAAATTCATGACCGCTGATTCAACACTTCCAAACTTTCTCAAGGATAAGCTACAAGAAGACATTGAAGCTAACAATACCTAAAAAGGAACAATAAAGTAAATTTATCATGTAGCATTAACAAGTAGAAGGGAAGATAACAAAATAGTAACAGGAAATTAATACAATGATAGGAATAAGCCAGTACCTATTGATTATGAATATCAGTGTAAATCGAGTGAAACCATTAATCAAAAGACACAGATTAGCAGAATGGACCAAGAAACAAAAACCCAATAATATGCTATATTCAAGAAACACATTTAACACAAAAATAACTTCATATACTAAAATAAAAAATCAAAGGACAGAAAATATTTCATGCAATTGGATCATGAAAAAACGCAAGATTAGCAGTCCTATTTTAAAACAAAGTGGACTTCAAACCAAAACTAATGAAAAGAGGCCAAGAAAGACATTACATGTTGGTTAATAGAACTGTTCAGAAAGAAGATATAATAATTATAAACACTGGTTGCACTAAATCATGGTACACCCAACTTAATAAAACAAACTGTAATGGACATAAAAGATCAGATAACATCAGCACAGTGATGGGAATCTCTTAGTCAGTGTTTGCAACAGAAAAGATTTAATGCAAGACTTATAAATTTGCAAAAGTATTGTACAATATTTGCCCACAGGATGAAAGGTAGAAGAATGTGAGAGATTCTTCTACATGGCAGAGATCGGAGGAATCCAGTGTGAGTGGGCCAGATCCCTTGGCAACATCCTGTCCGGACAAGCAGGTCTAGAGTCAACAGCGAATTCCCAAGCAAATTTGCAGCAGGAGGTTGACAAACCCATGATAGAAGCCTGAAGGATCTGTGCTGGAAAGTCCAGGGGTTGGTTCTGAAGGGTAGAGGGTCTGCACTAGTAAGATGAAAGGTCATTGTTGGAAGCCTAAGAATCCACAGCAAGAATCAGAAAATGACACCCAAGGTAAAGGTGAGCACAAGAGTTCCCAGCTGTAGTGTCTTTCCCAAAGTCCAAAAGGCAACCCTCAAGTGAAGGCAAAGATCAGAGTTCCTCCCAAGGGAATAGCTGCCATCTCTGTGACGGCAAAGACCTGAGCTTGGCCAAAGAGAATAGCTGAAGCTTTTCCAAGGGAAATCAGCAGTAAAATCCATCCCTCCTGTTCTCCTTTTATACCAGTCCAGCAACCATCCTGATTCAAATCAGCTGGGTATTTTCATGTGTGTTGCCCACTAATTCCCCTCATGGGGGGGGGAGAATTTCAATATACAATTATCACAAATGGACAGATCAACTAAACAAAAATAAACAAATAAATATCAGAGTTAAACCAAGCATCCAAATAAATGGACTTAATGGATATGTACAGAGTGTTCTCCCCAACAACAGAATAAGCATTATTTTTTGGTCTCATGTGGTACTTTCTTCAAAATGAACTACTTACTAGCTAATAAAGCAAGCCTTATTATCTTAGTTACTTTCTTATTACTGAGACTAAATATTGAAAACCATACATTAAAGGAGGAAAGGTTTATTTCAGCTCAGTTGATAGAGGTTTTAGTGTATAGTAAACTAGTTCTGAGGTGAGGTGGAATGACAGAGGGGCATCACAGAGGAGAAGTAGACCATGCAGTAACAGGAGGGAGACTCTGATACAGCAATCCACAACAACCAGCCTGCCTTTCTCTTTTATCCCATTCAGGCTATCATCTTTTTGAATGATACTTCAAAGAATTACAGTAACTCAAACTATTGGACTAATTTAGTACCATACACTCTTTTTTTTACCATACACTCTTAATTCAAATATCACAAACACTGGATCCATCAGACTCTGAAAATTGCACCTATGAGGACATATGGATCTGGGGGACACATCTGGATGCAAGCCATAATATTCTGCAGCTGCTCTCCCCAAGACTAATGCACATCCCTTTATGCAAAAGGCATGTAGTCCATCTCTAAGAGTTGCCAAATTCCTAATGATTTCTACATTGCTGAAAAATCCAAAATGAAAATTTCTTCTCAGATTTAAGGCAAACTTTTGTACAAATGAAAGTAAGGTTAAACACCTCTAAAATGCAATGCTACATGATCAATTTTTAAATTCCAAAAGAGGGTGCCTGGCTAGCTCAGTCGGTAGAGCATAAGACTCTTAAATTCTAAAAGATACAGCAAAGGGAACATAAGAGAATAGGATCAAAGTAAGTTCAAAATCCAGGAAGACAAACATTAAATCCCATGTTTCCATGCCTAGTATCTGGAGTAATCTGTGTCATCATGTGAACTTCAGAGGTCTTGGTTAGCTCCCCACACCATGACACTTTCAGCATTGTACCTCCCACGCTTTTGTTTTAGGCTGGCAATGCTCACTTATTACAAATTTCCTTAGATGATCCAGAGTATTGGATTCTCCAGTCTTCTGAGGTCTCCACTGCATTTTTGGTTTTACACTAACAGCTTTATATACTGTCCTTGTAAGGACACACTGCCTGGCTGAATAGGCTTTCTTCTGAAATATGCATGGAAGTCTTCCTTATGCCACAACTCTTCCATTGTACATGCACCTAAAACAAACACTGCGTGGATGATGCCAGGATCTGCCACTAGCTGGATCAGTAGCCAGACTTCCTCTACACTAGACAATATATAGTGAGTACCAGGATTATTTGGCATTGTAAACTCAATCCTGAGAAATAAATTCTCCAGGCCACCAACATTGTGGAACATGTTTCTCTGAGGCTGTCTTCTTAAAGTCTTTCACTTTTTAAATTTTGAGGCTTCAGAAGCTGGAGTCTCATTGACTCTTAAGTCCACAGGCCATATTTTATATTATCCTGTTCATTTTTAGCAACCAAGCTTTTATATGCTTTGTCTTCCCAGGCCATAACTCTATTGAAGCTTTCTTTGTGAAGAAATTAAAAACTATTTAAATCTTTCTCTTGAATTATTTTCTCTTGATTCTCAGCATATCTCTGGCTAAAAGCTCCCAACAGTATCCATACCATTGCTTCAGTATTATGTTGCTTTGAAATTTATTATACCATACTAATTAGTACATTGCCCTTAATCTCGGTCTCTGGCAAATTTTGTGGACAAGAGCAGAATGCAGCCAAATTTTCTGCCAAAACATTACACATGTGACCTGAAATCTAATTGCTAATTGGTGATGTTGTCCTTATTCTTATTAGAAAGCTCCTGAGCTTAAGTCTTTACAGCAGTATCTCTACCAGAAAGTCTTTGAGCTCTGACAAGAACCTACCATTAAGCTCACTTTAGAGCATACTAGGGCTATTTTTCTTTTAGCTGGAATCTCTAAATATTTCCAAACTCTTCCCATATGACAGTTCCAAAGGTTCCTAAATCACATGACCCAGTCACATCACAGCAGTGACTCCACATCTCTGGCACCAAAGTCGGTCATTATTTTCTCATTGCTAAGATAAAATATTCATCACCCAGAAGTTAAAGGAGGAAAGGCTTACTTCACCTTATTTTTTGTCAAATTTCAATCCCTTGTTGGCTGATTCAAAGACAAGGTGGCATGGCAGAGGAACAATGTAGAGGAGAAATAGTTCACAGCAAGTAGGCAGCAAACAGGGCTGCGTCAAGCCACAGCAGGCCACCTGCCTTCCCTTTTTATTTCTATCCAGGCTACCAATATTTTGGACAGTCCTTTTCAGAGCTATGCTAATTCAAATCTAATTTAGCACCACACACCCTTAATCCAGGTATCATGCTTCCTAGATCCAGCCAGTTCTAAAACCCCCACCTATGATATACTCATAGGATTTGGGGGAACATCTAGATAAAATCTTTAATACTAAGTAAATGTAAATGAATCACAATTTTGCCATACATACTCTCAGATCTCAGTGCAATACACTAAAAATCTGAAGGAGCAGAAACTATAGAAACTACAGAAATAAAAAAAATATTATCTTCAATAAACAATGAGTCACAGAAAAAGTTAAAAAGAAGTAATACAGTTCTTAGGATTAAATGATTAGGCTGGTACAACTGACCAGAATTTATGGGACACGAAGAAATCCTCTGAGTGAAGTTTATAGTAGTGAATGTTCAAAGCAAAAAAAGCAGAATCAGTCCAAATAAATAATCTAATGGTGCACTGCAAGATCTTAAATAAATAGGAGCAATCCAAACCCGAAGTTTATATAAGAAAGGAAATTTATAAAGGCCAGAGCAGAAATAAATGAATTGGCGAATAACAAAAAATATCAAGAATCAATTAAAAAAGAAAAAGACATGTTTCTTCTAAAGAATAAAATGAACAAGCATTTACATAATATTGCTGAAAAAGGGAAGAAAAGGTACAAGTTAGTGGTAGTAGAAATGAGAAAAGGTAAAAATACAACAGATACTGCCAAACTCCAGAGAATTATTAACTATTTTACAAACATATATGCCAAAATTTAAAAACTCAGAAGAGGTGGAGAGATTCCTACATGTGAATTGCCAAAACTGAACCAATAAGACTTAAAAATCTTGAGTAATCCAATAACAGGCAATAAATTTCAAGCAGTAATAAAAAAATACCAACTAAAAAGCCCAAGACCTCAAACATTTATAGCCAAATTCTACAAGAACTTCAGGGAAGATTTAACACCAACACTCCTCAAACTATTTAATAAAATTGAGAAGGAAGGAGTACTTCCAAAATCTTTCTTAGCAGTTAACATTATCCTAATCTCAAAAACAGACTAGGATCCAACCAAAAATGAAAACTATAGGCCAAAATCTCTAATGAACATAGAAACAAAAATCCTTAAGTGCAGCAAAAACAATGCATCAAAAAGATTATGTATCTTGACCACGTAGGCTACATCTTAATGAAGGTTCAATATATGTAAATAAAAAATATTATTGATCATGTAAACAGACACAAGGACCAAAATCACATTATCATTTCAGTAGATGCTGAAAAATTCTTTTCTATTTTATTTGACTTTTTAAAAATGTATTTAGTAGCTGGGCGTGGTGGCTCACGCTGTAATCCCAGCACTTGGGAGGCTGAGGCAGTAGGATCCTTGTGAGTTCGAGACCAGCCTGGGCTACAAAAGTGAGCTCAAAGCCAGCCTGAACTGCACAGTGAGACCCTGTCTCAAAAAGCAAAAAAAAAATGTATTTAGTAAAGGGGCTACAGGGTCTCAGTAATGTTTTATTTGATTTTTTTTTTTTTTGTCTTTTTGAGTCAGGGTCTTGCTATGCAGCTCAGGCTGGCCTTGAGCTCACTTTTGTAGGCAAGGTTGGTCACGAACTCACACTGATCCTCCTGCCTCAGCGTCCTGAGTGGTATTTGATTTTTTTTTAAAAAATCTATTTTAAAGAGAACAAAAAACAATAATTTTACAGAACTTTGAAACAAAATGATAGGATATTAACAACTGCATATTATCTTCAAAGTATTTGCTCATATTACCGAATTAAAGCATGTAATATTGATCACGTAATACAAACAATAACTATTCCTCTCAGTGAACTAATAGTAGTAAAATTATCTTATTATGGTAATGTCAGGGAGGAAAGCACCCTTTAGAGAGACAAAAAGTATATGAACAAAGAGTTCTATAGTGTGAGCCCGCAATAAACACCCTAATTTTGAGACAAGGCTCAAATTGTCAGGCCTCATTTGGATTTTATCTCTAGGTTACATACTTCCTAGGTTTCCATTTTGCCCATATTACATGATCTCATTTTTAGGAATTGCAAAAGAATGTCACACAATTGCCACAAGATTTACATTTCCCAGTCATTGTTGAACACTGGCCTGTCATAGGACACTGGTTTAATGTTTACTTCACTTTCCAATTTGTTATAACAATTTGTTCTTCTCTTTATGAGCTATAAGGGAGGGGTGAGGGAGTGAGTCTATCTACAATCTAAGTAAATATAAGTTACTTTAAAAATGATGTTATATGATGTTACATTTTATGCATTGTGGTTAAACTTTCCTGGTGGATGGCTAAGGCCAAGGTGAGGCAAGATCTATATAACAAAACATGTAACTTTTGTATCTGACAAGGTCAGCTAAATCCCCTCAGGATTTACCTTAAAATCATATACAGCACTTTGTAGAACTTTTGTTAGTGTCAGCCATCTGGATGAGTCATGGCCATTGCATGACCAGTTTGTGTTCTCTGAAATCCTGAGAAAATGTTTTCTCTTTATAGGTGTCACTCCTTAGGCACACTATATATCGTTGATCCCTTTCCACAGTGGCCATGTGATCTCCTTGAACAGAAAATGTGGGACACCACTGAGTTATAGAATGTTACAGTACATGTTCATTTATGTCCTATGTTCTCACTGAACTTGAAGGCCCAGGACCAAAATATTGGCTGTCCTTGTAGCTCTTCTCTCTCTCTAATTTTTTGGTTGCAAATTTAAGTTCTTAACCCTCCAGAAGAGAAGCTTAGTGATACTATTTCTCTATAACATAGGTACTTGAGCATAACATCCCTGTCTTTCTGAATATCAAATGCCTTAGACAACATAGAACTGGTATTTTCCATCAATCATTGAGATTCTAATAAATCTGTATAGAATGTGTTAAAAAAATAGTTACACATTTTCACACAAAAATTTAGAAATTGAAACATATATAAAATTGTAGCAGGTCAACCCTACGGCATTTTCTTTGTCTCTTATTTCTTTTATTATTCTTTTCTGTTTTTTGAAAGCAAATATTTATCTGACAGTATAGCAATAATTGAAGTGACATTAGAAATAGCACACACCTAAAAGCCCAGAATGACAGGTGTTTTAAGCATGATTTTAGTATTACACATTGCTCTCCTCAGTTTGAAAAACGTGTTGGAGATTCTTAGGCCCATTGTCTAATTCATCCCGTGTATATAAGTGCATGATTTTGTCCCTATCATGTTTGCTAACTTTTCTTCTTATTGTCTCTTCTTTGTTTAATCCTTAAATTCTTTATTTCCATTTAGCTGTATTATGTCTTTCCATTTTTATTTATTTGGAATTCTTACACAAGAGAGACTATACAGTGTTTACACATGTAGGTCTGGCTTATTTCATTTATCAGTATATGTTCAAGATACATCAACTTACATATGAAGGCTTCAAGTTTCTCATTCATTATAGCTGAGTAATAGTCCATTGTATAAAAACAACACATCTTTTTCAGCCATTTTTCAGGTGATGGGCATTTTGTTTGTTTGCAAGATTTGAACATCACAAATTGTGCTGCTATATACATAGGAGCATATATATCACTATATTATGATGTTTTAAGTTCTTCTGGGAAAATTCCCAGTAGGGGGATAACTGTATTGAATGTGATTTCTAGTCCTAATTTTCTAAGGAGTCCCCACACTGATTTCTGTAATGGTTGCACCAGTCTGCATTCCCACCAACGATGGAGAAGTGTTCCATTTTCCCCATAGCCTATCAAACATTTGTTGATGATTTATTTCTTTATGATAGCCATTCTTTCTTGGGTGAAATGGTATCTAAGTGTTGTTTTAATTTGCATTTCAGGGATCACTAGCTCATGTCACTGAGCTATATTCCTGGAAGTGTACTATGGTCACATAATATGCATGGGATTATTATGCAACTCCTTTGCATTTACTTAATCATGCTCTGTGGGTTTGTATATTGACATATGATCTATTTTAAAGAACATTTCATGTCTAGATGAAAAGAATGTGCATTCTGATGTTGCTAAAACACTCTGTAAAGGACTGCTAAATCCAAATTTGTTCACAGCTTTGTTCAGTTCTATTATTTCTTGATTGACATTTTTGTCTACTGGATCTATCTCTTTGTGAAAATGAGGAGTTAAGGTTACTCACTAAAATTGTATTCTTGATTATTTGATTTTTGTACATCTGTTAAAAATTACCTTATATAGTTGTGTGCTCCTATGGTTGTGAGCTCATTGTGTAGCCCAGGCTGGTTTCAAATTCACACTAATCCTGCCTCAGCCTCCCAAGTGCTGAGATTACAGGCATCCACTACCATGTTCGTCTTATTAATTTTTTCATGTACTGAGGATTGAACTCGGGACCTTGTGTTTTCCAGGCAGGTGCTTCTGGTGCTGAGCTATATCTGCAGCTAATTTTTTTTTTCTTGTGCACAGTATGTTTTTGGATTTTGTTTCTTGATCAATTCTGCACTCTGTTTCTTTGATTGTTGAATGGTGGCCATGTACATTAATGTTTATAACTGATATGTACTGGTGTTCTAGTCAGAGTTTCACTAGAGGAACAGATATAATACAAGGAACAGATATAACACAAGATGTTACAGTCCTAGATTCAGATGGAAAGTGTGCTGAGAGCGACTTGACACTGCCAACTGAAGGATTCAGTC
>PVJA010012536.1:0-42545 GCA_004027025.1 Myocastor coypus | reverse complement strand
TAATCAGCACCTGATTGGTGGGCACTCTGTATAGGTCCGCCTCTCTGCAGATATATAGCTACATGAAGAACAAATGTATTTTTCAGCTCAGCTATATCATAAACAGAATGAATGACTATCCTTGAATTGATGTATGTTCTTTCTATCCAAATTGCCTAAATTTTCCTTTTTCTTAAATAAAATTCTTACTAAATAAGAAAGATATATTATAAGTATAAGATAAAATAGTGTTGTCACTTCCCAGTTATTAATAAACGTATAAATTTAGTGTTTTGTGGATATCCTATTGGTTCATGGACTTATTAAGTAGTTTCAAAACATCTATTCCAAGAACCTTAGATTCTAAAATATGTAAGCATAAATTTAACCAGGGATGTGAAATATTTTTATGCTGAAAACTATAAAACATTGATGAAAATACTTAAAGATTACACTAATAAATAATTCAATCCCCAGCACTGCATCAAAATGATATCCCATGCTAATGAATTAAAAGAATAAAAACTATATTGTTAAATATTTCATATTAGCCAAAGCCATCTACAGATTTTATGCAATCCCTATCAAAATACCAAAGAAAATTTTCACAGGAATAAAGAAAACAATCCTAAAATATAAGTGTTCCACACAAGATACCCAGTGGTTTATACAATTTTAAGAATAAGAATAAATAAGTCATTACATTGCCAGAATTCAAAATGTATTACAAATTTTTAATAACCAAACGAGCATGGTACAGGTGTAACAATAACATAGCCATATGAACCAATGAAACACAATAAAGATCTTAGTGATGTGTCTATGAATTTATAGGCAACTAATTTTTCACATGAATAGCAAAACAAGCAATGGGAAAAGGATTATAAATAAATATTGGGCAGGGGATAATGCACTCGGTCACCTCTTCTGTGCCTCTCTTGGACGGCAGCTTTCTTTCCCCCAGTAAATATAGTCTGCTCTTAAGCTCCAAAAATAACATTGGGCAGCAGAGATACTCATGTAGAGAACAATAAAATTAGACTGCCTTTCAGAGTACACACATACACAAAAACACCTCAAATGATTAGATGGAAATGTAGTATCTGAAAAATAAAAACTTCTACAAGAAAACATAAGAGAAAAATTCACTGTACTATTGTGGGCCATGATTACTAGTATAAAACTTCAAAATCATAGATAGTAAGAGAAAAAAGGGTAATTACATTACATAAATCTAAAATCTTTCTTCATGCTAAAGTGAACATAGTGATGGAAACACTATGTAAAATAGGATGCATTTGTAAGCACATCTGTGAAGAAATTAATATCTAAAATAAGAATATAACTAATGGGAAAAAATCTTGATCAAATAACCTAGCTAAAATTAGACAAAACCCTGAAAAAAACATTGCACAAAAGAAGCCATAAAAATGGCCAACAGATATTTGAAAAATACCACAGTATTGAACACTAGCTTTAGATAGCATATCACTCCAGTAATAATGGCTATTATCAGAAAGGACAAAAGATAATATGGAAAGGGGTTAAAGAGAAAAGGGAATTTTTGAACCTCATCAGCCTGTGAGTGCAGCCACTATAGAAAACGGTGTAGGGTATCATCAAAGATTACAAATGGAGCTACCAGGTGATCTAGCACTCCCACTGGGGCAATGCTCCCCAAGCCCTATGGCTACTGAGAAGACTGAGAACAGAAAGTTAGCACTGTCAGCTTTCCCGGTACTCACAGTCACTCCTCCTCAGGGCATTATTGCTGTTGTGCTTCCCCTATGTCAGTAGAGACACTCACAGAAAAGCACCCCTCACTGTGAAATGTGCATTATTTGAGGGACTGGGTTGCACAGTCCCTTGAACCATCCCCAAATCACCATCACTCCCACCCCCATCCTGGCCTGTGGAAAAATTGTCTTCCACAAAACTGTTCCCTGTGCTGAAAACAGTGGGGAACATTGCAATAGTAGATACGTATCTGTGACAGTTTAGCTGGATTATCAACTTGATTGGCTTGAGAAGTGCATGGAAGACTAGAACACAGACTCAAGTTGAGTCTAAGTGTCCTCCAGTTGTAGGGACCAATTAACAAATAGGTACAAGGATAACAGTAGGCAGGAAAAATGAGCTCTGATGCTCTTTTGTGCAGTAGGTGACTGCAGTTAACAATAATGTCTTTTGTGTAACAAAATAGCTAGGAAAAAGACATTGTCATGCTATAATCATGAATGTGTGAGTAATAATGAATACATTACTTATCCCTTTTGATCATTACACAAACTATACATATATCAACATATCACACTGACACCATAAACATGTTCAGTTATTGTGCGTGAATAAAAACAATGTTTAAGAAAGGAAATTGTGCTCCAAGCCAAGAGAGGATGTTGACTAAATGCTTGACTCCTTGAGTGGGGCTCTTAAATTTGAAAGACTCAGTTCAAGCTTGTCTGAGCAGCACCGCTTCTGACACATTGTTCTGTGGTGCCCTGTGAAATGCCTGCATTTTAAAGTCCCTCTGCCACTCTGGATATCACTCCTGCTTTCTCTCCCACACCTCTCATTTGTACTCTTCTGTGCATGCACATATGGTGAAATGCAGAACAGTGAAGAGATCCCCAGAACAGAATGAATCTCGGAAGCTGCATGTAAACTATGGAATGATTTGGTAGTATGACAATTATTCTATTTTCTGATGGATTCTAGTATGTCCAGCATTTGCAGTTCCCTTTTTTGCTCAGGAGAATAAGAAACTAATTAAAATGCAAAAGACACTGGAGGGCTCATCTCCTAGCACTTAAACAGTTGGCCATATTAATTCTGTCATCTAAGGATAAGATTTTAGAAAACAGTGATATACATAGCCACTTTATTAAAACAACACAATAATGCATATTTACTAGAAACCATTTACAAAACAATTAAAAGAAGAAAATACATTCATAATTCTATCATTCTCATTTTATGCTATCATTTTAATAGGCCCTAATTTTCATCTTATTTTGCAAATAAAAGTTCTTTTAAATGCCTGCAAACAATTTTACTATTTAGGCATACACTAAGTAAGCATTAAATTCTCTATTCTTAAACTTTTATATTGATTTCATTTTTAGCTATCAAAAAAAATAAAGCAAAGGATATTTTTGTGAATGAATGCGAATGTATAGTAACTAATTTCTGCACTATAAGTCTTTGATAAATATTACGGAAGAAGTGGTTTGCTCTCTTGCCCCATCAGAAGGATGTGAGCCTACACACAGTCATATTATTGTTAAATTTCATAATTGGCATTTTAAAAAATCAATTGCTTTGATATAAGGTTGGTTTGGCTACTTACAAGACTTTCAAAAAGATTGAAGTGATTTCCAATGAAATGGAAAATAGTAGATGAAAATGATGTTTTACTGCATGCCTAGATGCAGAATAGGATCCTCCCTCCATGGAAATGAAGTTGAAGATTACAACAAGACACATGGCCCCTTGTGAGAAGCCTATGGCATGAAAAGGTGGCTACTTGAGACAATGCCTAAAGGATACATCTTTGACTAAAGAGGCAGCAAGGCAAGACTTGCCAGGATAATAGGGAAGGAGTCACTAGGATTATTTCTTAATTTTGTTCTCCGGTCCTTCCTTACAACAAAACACTGCTTGCCAAAATTCCTGTGTGGGCTGATGTCTCTAGCTCAGGTACCCTCAAGAGAAAAGTCAGAACAAAATAGAAACTGAGAAGAGTTGAAGAAATGCCTAGAGAATGAATAAGACTGGCATGCAAGCACAAGTTTAGCTAATTACTATATAATATATATAAATAAACTCCGCAGTGATGCTATTTACATAAGTCCTATTAAGGATCAATTTAAAAGAGCTTTTTTTAGAATTAAGAGATAATATATCATATAGGATTAATGCTAGCAGTAGCAAGCTTGTCACCAAAATAATTGGCTTGGGAAATGGCAAGTGATTAGAAAAACATATTTCTGGGTAGAACTGACGAGGTCATGGAGATCTGACCTTTAGGAATGTATCTGTACCTTTACTTCCTTCTCTCTGGAACTAAAGTTCCTCTGCTTGTCATCCCCACCTCCATGAACAAAGCAGCTTTGCCTTGCTATTGCCTTTTCCACAACGTTCCTGCTTAAGCCCAGCTAGCCTTGGGCTGAGTTCTCTGACACTGTGAGCCATATAAAAATCTCTTCTTTTACATGTGGGTGTTAACTATTTGGTCTGAACAATGTGGAAAGTGACTAATACAACAAACTATATGAAGTGACTATCACTTATTTATCATAGTTGAAATAGAGTTCCAAACAAAAGCAATCATTATCCTTGCAGAACATTACACTTTTATTTTTTTATTTTTATTTTTTATTTTTTATTTTTTTTTTGTCTTTTTGAGACAGGGTCTCACTGTGCAGTTCAGGCTGGCCTTGAGCTCACTTTTGTAGCCCAGGCTGGTCTCGAACTCACAGCGATCCTCCTGCCTCAGCCTCCCGAGTGCTGGGATTACAGGCATGCGCCACCACGCCCGGCAACACTTTTACAGTAAAATTTCAATTCACTAAAATAGCCTTTTAAAACATATTTACAGGTAACAAAGTATCTTTAGATAGAAAGGGATTAGATAGATGATAGATAGATAGATACTTTTCTTGATTATCACTACATCAAGCAGGTATAACATGACAAAGAAAATAGAATAACCAAATACCACACCTAAAAAAAAGGTTGATGTGATATATATATTGTGTTCTGTGAAATTACAGTATATACTGAAAGAGAAGTAAGTCAGATTCCACTAACGGATATATACTGTTTTTAACTATCAATATAACTTTAGTATGAACAGTAAAACTAAACATTAAAATGAGATGTTGTCTAAAAGGCCATGTATTAATCATTGGCACAAAGTTTATTTAAAAGGAAACACAGTTTATATATTCCAAATTTTTAGTAACATATTTAAAAAAGTAGATATTGTGGAGAATATAACCTAACCAATAACTCAACATCAACATCTTTAAATAGCCTTCAGCTTCATATATGATATATATATATATATATATATATATATATATATATATATATATATATAATTAATTAATTTCAAATGTAAAATCATTTAAAAATCTTCTTTACTATTATATTTTTGCAAAAGTAGCAAAAATGTCATAGTAAAGCTTTCTGTGTATATTTTTTTCAATTTAATGTATTCATTACTCTAATTTTGTTTCCAATTTCTATCTTTTCTAGAGTTCTTTTAAATTTTAGATATTATGTCACTTTACCACTACATACTTCAATAGACATATCCAAAATTAAATTAACATAATTTTACAGCAGTATATTACCATCATAACATCATTATAATTCAGAAAAATCAACAAATGTATCTTGGCATTATTAATATTCTACAGTCAATATTACAAATTTTATAAAAATTGACATATTCAAATTTAGACACAAGCTGTACTCATACTTTATATTCGGGGAGTTATGTCTCTTAAATATCTTTTTTATCTAGGCTTTAACTTTGTTTTTCACAAGAAACATGATTTTCAGAAATTTAGTCCATTACCTATAGAATTTGCCACACTTTGAACTTGCTTCCTTCCTTTTTTAGTTATTTTATTATTATTATTTTTAAATGTATTTGGTACAGGATTTCACTACACAGCTTTGACTTCTGGTGATCCTTCTATTTTCAGCATCCCCAGTGCCAGGATTACAGGCATGTACTGCCATGCCCAGAGTCAGTGGCTGGTTCAAAGAGCCTGGGGGTGAGGTTTGTACGGCATGTGGTGCAGAGAATCTAACCCTGGTCTCTGTGCTTGCATAAGTAAGTACTTAGTCCACTGAGCTGTCTTGCTGGTCCACATTTCCTTTCTTATGCCATCATTTAATTTGTTATTCTGTATGCAACTTTCTTTAAGACTAAGATACATTAGGTACCTCTAAGGATTTGATGAATTTTAAGCTAACTTTTTCTTATTTTTCAGAATACTATGGCTGTAAGTAGTATGAATGATTTAGATTTTGTTAGCAGGTCTAGAACATCATAGCCTAGGCCATACATTTAAAACTTTTAAGTTTTAGTCTAATAGCTTTATTCAGTAATAGTTTTCTAAAAACACTTAGTTTTTTTTTTTTTTATCTTAAAGAGAAAATTAGAAAAAATAACAAAAACAGAAAAACAATAAATTGATACAGAATTTCAAAGCAAGATGACAGGAAATAAACAGTGACTATTGTATCATATACCATTATTTTCAAAATAGTTGCTGATTACCAGATATAATAAGTATGCAAGATTGATTATTTAAACATTAACTATTATTTTCCACAAACCAATACAAGTTAGCAGTAAAATTATTTTAACTAACTTGTGTGTATGTGCATATATATGAATTTTCCCCATTCCTTTTTATTGTTGACTACCAGTATGTTGATTTTCTAACTCTATATTCCTTCAAGAATAGTAATTATAAATTTTCAGAAAAAAGTTCTTATTGAATATAGTATTCGGTTATACTGAAATATGATTTATGTTATAAAATTATATTGGTAAGTTTGAAAGCTTAACAAAAACTATAATATTTCTACAAAGACAATAACTTACTAAAACTATTTCCACAAATGTCCCTTCAGAGATTCCACAACTTCCAATCAGTGAAGGAGTGATTCCATCTTCTTCCAAGCAGAAAAACCTCCACCCTGAATAATGGTTGGAAAAGGATCAGAAAAATTATCACGGAAAGTTAACAAGGGCTGGACAACTCCAAATGAAAGCCAAGCATAATAATACAGAAAGGAAAACCATAGGCCATTTTTTTTTTAAAAAATTGATGTTTGTAGATGGAACCCAGCATCTAGAACATGCTAAGCCCAGACACTGAGCTACACCTCAGCCTATTTTTATAAATATTGATGTAAAATTTCTAAATTAAATGCTTGACTATTAAACCAAATGAGATATGTACAATTTAATAAACCTCAACTAAGTTGGGAAGTTTTAAATTATGAAAACTCTCTTAATAGGGAAAAACATTATCATCTCAACAGACCCAGAAATAGCATTTTCATTCAAGAAAGAAAAAACCCCTCAATAATATTAAATTAAAAAAGAAGAAATCCCTAATTTGAATATATCTATTTTTAAAACCTTGGCAAACATTAACATAGATGAAGAAATATTAAAAGTATGACATCAGAGGTGAGGAAATAGTTTAGTGGTAAAAGCCCCTTCCTGGCAAGTGCAAAGACCTAGGTTTGATCTCTGGTACCAAAGGCCATATGGTGCCAGCCAATAAAACTGTGTGTGGTGGCACATGCCTTTAATCTCAGCACTGACAAGACTGAGAAAGGAGGACTACTACAACTTCAATTTGCATATTGAGACCATGTAGCAAATGAATAAATAATAATAAATGCTTTTAATAATGTGTAACTTTTGTGATTAGTGATTAGCCAAGAATGGCCATCATTCCTATTTCTATTTAATCACTCTCCAAAATTCTACTGTAAAACTACTAGGTTTGTGTACATCAAAAATTGCTCAGTGGAGAGATCATGGATCCATATGATCTCTTACAAACTGCTCAGTGGTTTGTAAGTGGTGAAATCAGTTTGCAAAACAGAATGATTCTGGGGTCAGCCAGATAGCTCAGTGGACAAGAGCACCTGCTTAGGGGACTTGGGTGTGCTGACAAGATGACTGAGATTGGGCATGCTGGTGTGTGCCTATAATCCCAGCTTTTGAGTGGCCAAAAACAGGAGGATTGCTACAAATCCAACTTGTGTAGTGAGACCCTGTAGATCCTGTACTAAATACATTTAAAAAATTGTATCATAAAGTTGGACCTTCACATATCCTAAAAACTGCCGATTCCACCGCTAGTTATGTGCAGGATGAGATATCTATATCTATACCTATGTCTATGTATGTTTTCTGTATGTATGTCTTCTGTGTATCTATATGCATCTACATATATACATATATATATATTATATATATGTCTATATCTATCAATCTATATAAATAGCAAATGCTTATCAATAGAAGTCAAAGGAACAAACTACTGTGAAAATACCTTCTAAAATACCTTCTAAAATTTTAAACCAACAAGGATAAAATGTTCTATATTTAGAAATACATGTAATGCAAGGCTTGGGAGATAGTTCAGTACAATAAGTGCTTGCCTACCAAGTGCATGGGGCTGAGTTTAATCCTCAGTTCCACAAAAAAGAAAAGGAAAGAAGAAAGAAATAAATAAAACCTAAGAAATACATGTAACACAAAAAATATTATCTAAAAGGGTAAGCAGAAAAATGACAAAGCTGAGATTCAGCATGAATTTTCTTCATGTATGCTTGGTGAGGGGTGACAGGAACAGGAGTACTTGGAATTGCAGTGTCATATAGACTATTATTAGGTTCAACCTTTGTTTTATGTATTGACTTTATGAATATTTATTACATTATTACGAAGTAATTATTACATATAACAAGTGGAAATGTCATATATGATTAAATGATGAGACGAGGCATGATTAAGGTGTCACACAAGATATGCTTAAATTTTAAAAATTATTTGCAGTAAAATACACATTGCCATTAATTGTCTACAAAACTCACTACCATGTTTCAAACAAAGGTAGCCTATCACACTTGCAACTGTCTGAAGCAGTGCTGGAAGTCTTTTCTTGTGAATCTGATCAAAACTGCAGGGAATGTTGTTGCTGAGTGAAATCCAATGAAAAGTCAAACTCCTACATAGTGTCTGAGCTTCCTTATGAAAGTTTTGGCTTTTTCCAAAGCTAAAATGCCCATGAAAAGTAAGCATTTCTATATAGTCACAACATGCAAGTAAAGATGCCATAAGTGACTTAAGATTTATTTCAGAGAGTAGCAAGTGCAATAAGGGAAGTGCATTTAATATTCGGAGGTAAATTTTAATGAAGTTACAGCCATGTAGCTCTTACTTTAATGTTTGTTTATTTGCTTGTTTGTTTATTTATTTAGTGGTACCAGGGATTGAACTCGGTACCTTGTGCTTGCCAGGCAAGTGCTGATTCTACTGGATTATCACCTTGGTCCTCTAATGTGTTTTTAAATATATGCATATTTTTTACACTAATGTTTAATTCATTTCTGCATATCTGAACCCCAAGTGAAGAAGTGGAAGATTTGAGCTATCACAGTGCCACAAAATGGGTCAGTAGAAAAGGAGAAAGAGTACAAATTGCAGGAACAGAAAAATCAAGCTTGTAAAATATGTGTTTGCCAACTATTTATTCTACCTTGTGCCTCATAACATCAGTGAATATAGAAGGCAATGTAAGTGTCCTTGTCTGATTACATGTGCTCTAAGAAACAGATAGGTTCAATCTTTTCAAAACTTTGTCTTCATCTTAAGTGGTATATAAGTGAATACTATCTGTTGAACATTTTAGAATGACAAATGTTACAAAGGCTTAATAGGTAATATAAATAATCCACACTCATCTATTCACCAGTATTTCCAATATCCAAATATCTTCGAATATTTATTTGAAGTTTTGAGGCATTGGTAATATAAAATATAGGGTTATAGTGTGTTCTAGTCCACAGTGAATAGGTCAAAAACTAATATATTTAAGCTTCAGGTGCTTTTAATGATATTAGACATTTATTTTGGTCACAAATGCAATCCAAGTGTGAATAAATAAATGTAGTATCTTCTATCCCCTTTTGTGTTCCTTTAAATAGAAAAAGTGCTAAATGTATTTTCATAGCCTATTTGGCCACAGGTGTCCTGCCTACAGTTTTAAAAATAGCCTGTAACTAGATCTTCTGAAACCTTTTCAACTGCAGCTCATTCTGGTGAGAAGATCCTGCAAGCCAAGTCCTACTGATACTGTCAATAGTCTTCAAATGGTGAAGATGGCAATTGGGTTGACGGCAACTGGGAAGGGTCTTCCACAAACTGAGGGCCATTGGGAAATTGTGAGGAGGCAAATCTTGTCAACAAGATATCAGTTCCTTCGATTAAAGCTAGGAGATTGCCATGAATCGCAGCTGACCCAACCATGGCCATTGGTCCATTTCTTGCTCCTAGGATGGCCCCTGTCAAAGCACTGCTAGTGATGGAATTCCAGGGGTCTTCTTTGCCTCTGATTTGAATTGTACTACAGTCAATCATGGAGAACAGACCTCCCCACACGGCAAAGCTACCTCTCAACTGTGGAGCTCTGATTTTAGTAGCTGTCAAACTCCCTCGTAGTCTGTGGTTTACTCCCACTGGAGAATTTTGAAAACTTTTGATAGCTTGAAAGATCCACCACCTATGATGCCCATCGTAAAGGCTCCTCTGCAGTCATCCACAATTCTCCAGGGGCAAGGTTCTCAAGCGTATTCCTTCCTCCATCTTGACTTCCCGCCGTGTCAAAAACTAAAATATTTAATATTACAAGTTTTTCTACAAATGTGGAACTATCTGTAGACCCATGTATGTATACCTCATTGATTAGCCATAAGGACTACTTCATGAAGGAATTGACCATCGTTTCTTGGAATCATACCTTATTAATGAATGAATATGTATTTCTAAAGAATGAATGGAATTGGCAGGATAATTAAGAAGATTCCACCAAAATGTAAACACTAACAGTTCCTTGAAAAAAGTTAAGACTTTGTTCTACAAAGCCTAAGTTTTACAGGATTGAGGAGAGGAAGTAATAAATTGTGCTCTGACCCATCCTAGCATGTTCTATATAGGTTTATTTTCTACTTGGTTATCGCAATTAAAATGTTAGATTTCTTAATTTCTGTATAAAAATGTGTAATATGTTTCATCACATTGTATAAGGATTTACTAGAACATCAATGACTGATGGAAAATACTGGTTCCATGTTAAGTCTAAGGCATTTGATATTCAGAAGACAGTGATGGTAAGCTCAATCACCTACATTATGAAATAACAGTATCACTAAGCTTCTCTTCTGGCGGGCTAACAACTTAAGTTTGAAGAGCAAAAAATTAGAGATAAAGAAGGGCTACAAGGATAACCAATATTTTGGCCCTAGCCCTTCAAGGTCAGTGAAGACTCAGGACATAAGAGAGCCTGTACTGTAACGTTCCATAACTCAGTAGTGTCCCAAATTTTCTATTCACGGAGATTGTGGGGCCACAGAGAAAAGGAATCAGCAATGTATAGTGTGCAGAAGGAGAGTCACCTAGAGAGAAATGATTCTGTCAGGCGTTCACACAGAGCAAACTGGTCAAGCATGGCCATGACTCATCCAGTTTTGTAGAACTGACAAAAATTCTACAAAATGCGGTACATGGTTTCAAGGTAAGTCTTGAGAAGATTTGACTGACCTTGAAAGATACAATAGTTACATGGTTTGTTTGTTTGTTTGTTTTTTGTCTTTTTGAGACACTGTCTCTCTCTGCAGTTCAGGCTGGCCTTGAACTCACTTTTGTATACCAGGCTGGTTTTGAACTCTCACTCATCCTCCTGCCTCAGCCTCTCAAGTGCTGAGATTGCAGGTATGTACCACCACACCCAGCTTAGTTATGTTTTTTATATAGGTCTTGGTTTAACTTGGTCTTAACCATCCAGCAGAATAGTTTAACCACGATGTATAAAAAGCAAAGCCAGATTAGTATGCTAAGCTGTAAAAGGCTCAACAGCTTCCAACATTGCCAGTTCTGCCAATAACCTACTATTATGGACTATTGGACTATACATACAATTATTTTCTCTCAGTTCAATGGGAAGAAATATTTATGCTAATAGTGTTTAGAAAAGTTATTATGTCTACATGTTGTACTGTGAACAACCACTGTGCAGACAATAATAGCCATTGTATTAATTATTGTGGCTATCCTACTAATGTTTTGAAACTGTCTCATTGTTATTTATTTCTTATTTAAATTAATACAATTAAAATATATTAATAAAATTAAAATTTTATACATATATATATGTATATATATATATATATATATATATATATATATATATATTATTTACATCAAGTAAGCAATTATTGACTATCCAAGTCATAGTTTGTCTCAGGAACGGAAGGCAAAGTTTCTTATTCTTTTTCATTCTGGTTTCTTAAACTTTTCCAAATTGAAAGAAGTAGGTCTTAGCTATTTGATAAAGCATGATTCCTCAATACTGTTTTATTTTAACCATCTGGCTTTCTTTTCTTCCCATAGAAGATTCTGTATAAAAACAATTTTTTTAATGTCCTAAAAGTCAGCTCATATATAAAACATATGGGTCAGTTCAATCAAATCAGACCTGTAACAAATCTATTTCTCTAACCTGCACAATCAGAAAAAAATGAAAAACAAAACAAAACCAAAAAAGCTTCTAAGCATGCTACTCAGGTCAGGAGCAGCTGTTCATCACTCTTCATACATTTTATAGCCATGGGCCACTCATTCATTCTTAGACTAGACCTGAACTTGGCTAGCAGCAGGATGTAGTTTTCTCCTACCTGTATAGGCAGCAAGTTGAAAAGCTGTGTTTCAAAATGTGATGGCTCTTTTCATAAACTATTAAATATTCATATTGAAACAACCATTTATATTTTATATTTACACTTGCATCTGCTATGGAATTCCTCCTCATCTTTGGTTGGAAGAGCAGTAGTCAAAAGAGCTGCAAAGCCTGGGCAAAACATCCTGAACTGGTGATCCTTGAAAAGTAGCTGTTTTGAGGGAATTGCTTTTGAAATAGAATTTTTATCATTACGCTGACTGCAGTGTTTTAAAATTTGTACTTGTGCCCTTTGGCAAAGAGGTTATAGTATGTCTTTTTATTGACATAAATAATAAATATGATGAATCAATTTGCTTTGCATTAAATAAATGTGACATTTCTGGTTGAACACCTACCTCCAACAGAAGCTAACGAATCAGACATGAGGCAGCTTTCACTAAAAGCTACTAGTATTTAAATAAATAACAAATTTTTCTAAAATAATATATCATCAGCAATGCATCCATCATTTTTAAGTCTTTCACACTTAAACATCTACCATAGTATATCCCAGTGCTCTTTAGTGAACTTGGGTGTTGTGCCATTATTTGGCAAAGTCAAAACTGGACACAGCTAAATTACATTTCTTTTTTAGATTCTGAAATCTTGCATTAATAAACATATTCCATAGAAAGCCAGTTCCACCACCGCAAGACTCAGAAGCACTGAATAGCTCCAGCTTCCTCTGAAGCACCCATTTGCTGCGGCTCATGAGAGGGGTGAACACTGCTGGAGTGCATGTGCACTCTCTGGAGGCGACTGGCTAGAAATGGGTGGAGAATCCTCTGAACAGGGCATGGCTTTGCTGGATAAAAAAGAGAAATCAGCTACTACTAACTTCTACCAGTGGGTGTCAGCCCCCTCCCAATTTGCTTATTGTCTTCTTTGTCTTCTTTAAGTTGCCCACCCACTGGGCAGAAACTGTAGCTTCTTAACATTCCACTCAGAGCCCGTTTCACAGTTGGCATTTGATAAATGTTAAATAACAACAACAACACCATATAGAGCCTCTAATTTCAAAAACTGAGGTAGAAATTGATATTTTGAATCTCCATACTAATGGCTTTGGATGCCTTTTTCCCCATCACAACATTGTCTGTCTCCTGCTGACTGCTCCTTATTATGCTCTACAAAGCAACAGCAACCAGCTAACCATCCCAGCCAGGAGGAAATGGGCTCTCTGAGATGGAGAAGTCGCGTGTGTCCACCTGTGAGCCAGCACAAGGAACAGCAACACAAAGCGGTTGTCCTCAGCAGAGCAGCTCTGCAGCAGACTGCAGCCCAGGGACACACTGCAAATGTTAAGTCTGCAGTATCCCAGAAGAGTTCCGTAGAGAGTAACGAGGACAGGCCAGAGGTTTTGTGGTCCCTTCTGTTCCCAAAGGCTGACCTGAAATTTAACCACAAGTTCAGCATAGGGGCCAGCATTTGCTCGAACAGGTTAGGTTGCAATAGACTTTTAATGCCCCTTTTTCTTGTAAAGTTGTTTTCTTCTACAAGAAATGTTTATTTTTCTTTAAAGCAATACTTGGAAGCTGAGAAAAAGCAATTTGTAGCTTTAAGTTAAACTGTTATCAATTAGAAACTCATAAGGCCAATGAGTATCATTATTTAAAATGAAAATAGTGATAGACTTTTTTTTTCATTCAATATAAAAGTAGAGCTATGGGAAGTAAGAAATGAAGGAGTCCATAGGTCTGGGCAGAGGAAGAAGAAAGGGGAAATGGGATAAGCTTGGGTTGGAGCGGCATTCAGAGATCAAGGCAAGGGAAGGAAAAATGTAGGTTGTATTTTTTTCTATTTATTTTCTTAAACTGACTTGCCTTTTGGAAGAACATAATTCATCACAGAAGGCTTTTTAAAGGACAAAATAATATCTTTGCTTATGTGGGATGTGGTGGAGATAGATAAATGTTCTAATTTATATTTGTAACTGAGTCTTTATAATAACAAATTTGGATTCCGGAAGCACAAGGTGACCTTGTCAACACTGTGGATCCTCCAGCAGGGAGCCTCGGGCTGGGAGAAGGAAGTGAGGATGACATGAGCAGAGCTCCAAGTCGCCCACAGGGAAGAAAGAGCTGGGAGATAAAGACCACAGCACCTAGGGTCCACCACACACCCGGCACTATTCTCTCTGAACACTATACACACAGTGCTTTTCAGTTTTCCATAAGTCCAAGAGAAGAGGGCTGTTATTGTTCTTATCATTCAGAGAAGGAAATCAAAACATAGAAAAATTTACTTGCACAAAGTCAGGCTGAAAAGTTATGCTAAATAGAGTCTTAACTCATTTTGGTTGGAGGGTCTGTAGTCTCCACTGAGTGTTCAATATAGTAGAAAAGGCAAGTCAGATATTTCAAATGCATACAGTTCTATTTGCGAGACTCATTTCAGTGACAAGAAGTAACTAGGACTGGAGCCTCCTGTGGCTCTTTACTAACCTACAGGACAAAGTCCTACCTCTTAGCAAGAACTCCACACTCGACACTCCACACTCCACACTCCACAGGCCACTCTGCACATTCCACACCCCACACTGATGCTCTAACTGCAATCTCATTTTCCACCTCAGGTTCAGAAGTTCTTCACATCTCAGCCTCAAATTTGATCATTTCTGTTTTCTTATCATTACTATTTTCCCTTGTGCCACCTTACTCTCTGCAACTGCGCGCCTCTTAGCCCACAAGTCTTTCTCTCATCTTGACAGATGCACCTCTTAACATTCAGCTCAGACTTTGTCTGCTAGGACAAAACATCTCTGATTTACCCAAACAGATGTAATTCATGCTTTTACAGTCCTGCAACATTGTTTGACTTATGTTTTGATACACTTACCATTTTGTTTTATCGTTAAACTTTAGCAAGTATTTCTACGTTGTTTGAATATAAACATCCCAGAACAAATATCATATTTCATTTTATTTTAATCAATTAATTAATTAATTTATTTATTTATTTATTTATTTTTGGCAGGACTGACTGGGGTTCAAACTCATGACCTTGCACTTGCCAGGCAGCCACTTGTACCACGGAGCTGTATATAACCATTGTACAGGTACCTGTGAGTTAAAGCAGTTAAGATGAATGAGCCATATCTTGACCCTATTGATGGGCTCAATTTTTCCCATCATGCCTCTATCTGAACACTCACTTTTCAAGGAGCTTTCTTCTGACCATCTCCTTTAGCCCCACTTTGTAATAAAAAAACTGAATTAGATCATTCATTACCCTCCCATCAACAGGTGGTGCAAATCCTTTTTGCTAGGCTGCAGGCTCAGGCACTTTCCTTATCCTCTGTCTCTAGGAACTGGCGGTGTTGCACCCAGGTGCCATGCTGTGAGGGAGCCCATGTACAGCCATGGGGCAGCATCAGTAGAAAAGAGCAGACCAGGCCAATAGCAAACTCCAGTGCGTGGAAAGCATCTTAGCCGACACCTTCAGAGCGCACCCTGGGAATGTGGGTCTCAGTCAAGCTCGACCAAAATGCTATCAGCATGCGGACCAAATGATTCTTTTAAATAAGTACAGGTTCTCTGTGGTAGAACAACTAAAAACTGAATCTCCTCGATTCAACACACTCTCCTGTTTATGCCTAGCCTAAAATGATCATGCTGGCCAACTCTTCCTAGCACCACACTCAACTCATCGTAACCTCCACATCTGTCTTATCCTCTTGGATTACTCTATCTACCCCACTTGGTAAAAACCCACTGAGTGACTAACTCCTTTTTAGGCATTAGGCAACGATGTTATATAGAACATGTTTCATGTTATACGCAGCAGTGTTTATTTTTTTTTAAGATTTTCTTTACAAACAAGCATTTCTTGTATTAATAAATGTTGGAAAGGTTCTAGTTCTGAAATTTCATGGGGCCAGAAGTTGGTTATATCATGATGGCAGAGCATGGCTATGTCTACCAGCAAAATAAATTTATAGGAAAAGCGAGAGACTTTAGACCTTTTCTTGAGGAACTATTCTATAAAATTCAGGATAAATATAAAAATTTGCTGAAATACTATTTTTATCTGAATGACCTTAATAAGCTGAGTTCTTTCAAAAATTCTGTCCTATTTTAATTTACTCTTAGATAACTATACATGGTCTTTTAAAGTACAGACCAGAAAACTGAAGAAGAAAAATTCACTTTCACAGAGGTCATTTAAATAACAGAACAAAAGAGAAGTTAAAAGTTAATGGCATTTTTCCTATTAACTAGATCCTTCTTGGTATGACCAGAGCGGAATTTTGGTCTCAGTGTACTCATTCCCAAGTTCCCAAGCGAGTGAGGACACTTTAAGTCTATGTGAGAAGAAATAAAGTATCAAATGATCAGCGAAGAGATGAACTTTAAATTTACAAGTGCACTTTCAATCTCCATGGAAATTGCACATTTTGTGGAAATGTGCTTAGATTGTCATTGTCTAGTCAAATGCAGTGAAAATGTAAGTTGAAGCAGCATAATTAAGGTTAAAAAAAGGTACAGAGAGAGAATGACTGTCTCTTGTGAAGCCTAATCAGCACCTTGGACAGATCCTTGGGTACAGAGTGGTCAGAAACATTCTCCTGAACCACTGGTCCTCAATTACCATCATCTGTGGCTTGTTATATAAGTACATGCGCTATTTCAGTATTCTGACTTAGGTAATCTGGGCGCTTGTTTGAATAGAAATGTTCTTTCAGAGAGCTTCTTCAAACACTATTACTCAGTTCCATTTCTTTGATTTCATGCAGCTTGTCAAGTTACCAATAAAGTAGAAATAAGAATTTTTTGAGAGATAGACGTTTTTGGCAACATGATCAGTAAACTCTAAGGTTGAGTTTAGAGAGAAATTGTACCAAATCTCTTGTTATAATTTCCATGCACCCATAGGGAAAGGGATAATAGCAATACACTGATAAAAGGATTAACTTTCCAGCTAAAATTCTAAATGTTAAACCTTTCCTATAGGACAACATGGCATATAATTAAGCTGTAGTTCACAAATGTGTATTATTTATTGAACATCTATGATGCTCAGGGCAGTGCAATGTGTTCTGTGAAAGGTATAGAGAATGAATCTGTCTTTCATCAAGTTACTCCCATTATGTAAGACAATAAATATAATTTTATAAAAGTAAATTTAAATTTTCTTAAGAGGTGCTCCAAAATGGACAAGGTAATATTTGCTTACTGAAATTCTACTTCCTCCTGACATTGCTATGTTTGAGTGATCAGTTAGCAAACTACTGAGGACTGTCTAGGTAAGGACCCATGAAAATAAACTAAAAAGTGCCACCCAACATTTTATGTTGAAATGATATCAACTAATACCAAGAATTTTGCTTAATTTTTCTTGTGTAAAATGACTCTATGCATCCAATGTTCTGCCTGGCAGCCTTGCCTGCAGGACAGGCAACTATCTCACACTTATTTTTATTTTCAGCTATTTCATGAATTTAAGAGGCAGAGCACATCCCAGAGGAAAAGATAATATTTAAAAGAAGATGTTCTGGACTTCAAAATCCATCTAGGCCCTAAAGAGGACTAGGGAGATGCTTTAAACAGATCTTCCTATTCCTCCCTTGTGTCTATTTTTTACTGCAAAAATAAGTAACTGTCTATTTTCACTTATAAAAATGATTTGAAAGGTTTTTGCTTTCTTGTCTATAGAATCAAGTTCACAAAATTAAATTCCTAGAGTTTAGTAAGTCTGCAGTTCATGTGCTATTTCATCTGCTCCTAGAATACAAGTCTGCTCATTTCAGGAACTCATTGACTGAAGGAGATGAATGTTTTATGCATCTTCCCTGATATTTTTTTTCTGCATTGCTCACTCCTAGCCCCACCCAAGGAAGCCTGACAAGCTTCACTGGACCTCACACCTGTAAGCATGAGTAGCTTGTGATAGGAAGTAAAGGCAAAAGAAGTGAACAAGAAAATTTGCCTAAATTAAGTAGACTTACGACATAAAAATCTACATGTCTAAACTCTGATATGATCAGCCTGCTTCTCTTTATTTTAGAGCTACAGTTCATCTGACTATGACAAGTTTTGAAAGACTGTCTGGCTAACAAAGGGACAAAGGTGAGATAAGGACTTCAAAGTTTCATTACAACTGTCCTTAATCTCCTTTAGAGTAGTTTTGTTAAATTTTCGTCTTCATTTTAAGTATTTCAGATTCCACCTTGGATGTCTTTCTTCCGAGCACATTATGTTCTCTACATTGAATGCTAAACATCCTGAGTTAAACTCTTTCATAATTTCTGGATCTTTATTCCTGAACATCTTTGTTCAGTCAAAAGATAGAATACCTCCCAACACCATCTTCGGGGTCGGTCTCCACGTCATCTCCCAGTCCTCAAACCAGCAGCTACAGTTTAGCCACAGAAGCAACCCACAGGGAAGCACTGAAACAGAAAGTTCAGGAAAGAGGCCAGAATCTCAGAAGTTGTCGGGTCTAAGCAATGTCTGTCAACAAGATCAAGAAACACATGGAATTGCATCATGTGCTTACTAGATCAACAAGGGCACAAGATAAAATATAGAGTCAGATAAAGGAGATCTCTTAACTGCTAAACAGTCTATTGTACAGAATTTAACACCACTGTGAAACAGCACTAAACAGTCTGTTCAGGGAAAGACTGGCTTATTTGTTAAAATCAGCTGTCGTCCAGCACCATAGTGCTAACTTTCTAGTGGTACAGCTGCAGATGATTTGGGCTATCATTCACTAAGGCTGACATAGCTGTTTCTGTTGCCAAAAAATTGCATGGACTGCCAACCACAAATTCTTATACTTATCTCAGTTATGGCACCATCTCTCATGAAGGCCAGCAAGCTAGTTGTTTAGAGTTGATTGTATTATGTACTTTCTGCTTTGGAAGAAGCAGTGCTATATCTTGAATACAACTGATGCATATTCCATGTATATGTTTGATCTAGTTGCCTACAGCCCGTAAGTAATACCACATCATTTAAAATCAATAAATATTAAGATTTTAAATCTAAATATATTTGCCTTTATAAACCTGATGTTGTATGTCAGGATGAGAAAGAGTTAGTAACAAATTTATACTTTAATCACTTTTTTTCCTCAAGGTAGAAAAAAATGAAAGGAGATGGAACAGCAGCAGAACAACTAGGTAGAGAACAAAAGAAGTGACATAGTAAAATATTTTCTCAAATATGCTGATGAAATTCACTATTAGTATTTAGTGATACAGAATCCTTATGAATGCAGGCTTTATACAGCATGTATTAGGCATGTCCACATTTTCCAATAGTAAGCGAGTTACAAATTTATGAACTAAGTAAAATATCCTTCTAGAAAATATTGGTGCCAGATGGATAATTATTAGCAAGTGAAATTGTATCAGTCAGGATTTACTAGAGAAATAGGCATAACACAAGGTATAATAACGTATAAAAATTACAAGGTTGGGGCTGGTGAGATAGCGCAGTGGGCTAACCACCTGCTCCAGCAAGTTCATGGGCTGTGGTTTGATCTTCAGTGACAAATGCCATGTGAGCCCCGACCCTGAGGCACACTGAACCAGCCACTGAGATCAGGCTACATGCCTGTAATACCAGGGCTGGGGAGACTGAAAACAGAATGATCACTGTTCAAGCTGCACTGTGAGATATTCTACCAAATAAAAAGTAAATAGATGAATAAAATTGCAAGGTTGGATAGGATGGTCAGCCACTAAACTGGGTGTAAAGTGTGCATAGGGCGTCTGCGCATTGGAGACTGAAGGATCCAATCAAGGTTTGGAGTTCACTGCTATGTCCTCCTGAGTCCATATTAGGTGGTTGATGAGTCTACAATGGAATGCTAAAGAATCTATAACAAAAGCCAAAGAATCTACATCAAAGGCTGAAAAGTTCCAGGCAGAAGGCAAATAGTCTTCACTAGAAGCCAGGAGATAATCACCTTTGCAATTATTCAAAGGGGAAGACTGGGCCCCTCCAAGGAAGCAGCAGTTAGTCCTTCCACCTTTCCCTTTTATTGTATGCACCTTAGCGGCCCCAGGGGGATGCCCTTTACACCTACACGTCTCAGTGCCTTCCTCATGCACAGGCTCAGATGAGCACAGAGCAAGAACCCTGGCTCCCTGCTGAGTCACACTGTTGTCCTAAGCTTCTCAGTTGATGAAATAAACCACTTCCTAGAACAGTAATGACAGGTCCTTCTCTCCTTCAGATGTGGTGCTGCTCAGTTACTTAATGAACCTCCTAGACTCCTCAAGTTGACACAATGTATGCACCATAAAATGTTAAATAATAATAATAATTAGAAAACCGGTATGCATCAGAGTTCAAGCTATAGGCCATGTTCCAAATTTCCTCATTCTCATTCTCTTATATGTTGTCTAGGGCAGTTTCCACTCTACTACTATAGATATGAACAGTAGTTTTAGAGACAATATGTCCTGAAAAGCCGACATACTTAGTTTCTACCTTTGACCAAAAGTTTTCCAATCCCTAATATGAGTGAAACCCTCTGAGTATCACTTAGAGTCTATATATCTTAAGTCTGTGCTGTGACTCACCCTGTTATAGGAGAAAGAATTAAAAACCAAAATGGTACAGTTCCCAGAAACCAAATAAAGAGTCTCTAGGAAAGAAAGTATCACTGGACTAGGAAGCTTTGCTGATTTTCAATAGAAAGAAAGCTATCAATCAATCACTGCTATGATTTAGTCTGAGTCAAATTCCATTTTGATCCTCCACACAGAAGGTGATGAAGGTTTGCCTGATCAGGATGCCTTTTAGTTGTCTCTTCTTCATCTCCTAACTGCTCACATGTGCTTATTTCTTTACCGAAGGAGAATCATTCCTTTTGGATGATGATCTTCAAGTATCAGGCACAGTAAAAGCCTTTGTATCATGGCTCATTCTCTAATTCTCTTGGCAATACCTTGCCATTTACCAACAAAGGTCTTCCATGTTCTTCCTATATGATATATCAATGTGTAGAATGAATGGTGGTGAAGGTAAAATTTTTACTACTCTTAAGGACGAACGCGATTAAGAGCTTAGAATCCCGTTAGCCATTCCTTTGTGTTCTCTTTTTCTGGGGCCATGAACAAATTTCTTTAAATTCCTTCAGATCATTCAAACAGATTGAAAAAGGGAATGAGAGAAACACTGAAAGTGTATAAATAGGCTGGCTGAGATTATTATATTCAAAATTTCCATCACCTTTTTTTGAAAATAGCAGTTAATGTGTAAAATTTTCACCTTAACTAATTCTGTATGCTATTATCTGTGATCCAAGCAACTACATTGAGGACAGCAATGTGTAATACAAAATCCATGCTTGAATGCTTCTCATCTTTGCCCTCTAAGTGTGTACCAGATCTGAAGTCTTATCGATTATTATAGTATCTTTAAAATGTATTAAAGCAGTAATAAAAAAGGCACACGCACACACACATTGCATTGAAGCCTCTTTCATGGCTACTAACTGCCACCTTTATGGGATCAAGGAATTATTTTCCCTACTATAGGAATACTTTTGTAATTTTGATAGAAATATATTTTACCTGTGCAAAGAGTTGAAAAATTTGTTGTGTCTAAAAATGTATTACTTGCCTTTCATCATATGAACCCAAAGAATCAACTTTCTTATATTTTCTCATTATAGTCCATGCAGAAACTTCCGCTAATATCCAGTTTAAAATGAACACTTACATTCAAAATATTAAACCATAATAATTTTAGGAGTGATAATCTAAATGCAATGAAATTTATAGCATTTTAAGACATTATAAATATTCAACTGGGCTTAAATAAAAAACTTTACAATGCTAGGCATGAGTGTGTGGCTCAGTGGTAGAACATTTGCTGGTACCACATGTGTGAGACCCTGGGTTCAATCACCAGTACAACTCTTCAAGCCTAATGGTCAACACATTAGCAGGGAAGAGGGATATAAGGCATCCTCAAGTCTTACATGCCAGTCTTCATGACCTGAAATATTTACAGAAGTAAGAACCTAAGTACCATTGTGGCATTAGGAAGGTATAGGTACTAGAATCTGTAATAGTCGTGCCGTATGATAGACATATGATAGCATCAGTGTTTGGGTCTCCAGGTGCTGGTGGCACAGCAGCTTAGCTAATCATCATCCTTATCAATTGAGGAGACACAGAATAAGCTTGTTGTTTAGGATACATATTCCTTTCCTAGGAGCAAGAGGGAGGGATTCCTGGGTAAACAGGAATGAACAGCAAGAGTCTCCTTTCTGAAATGCTTTTCAAATAGGTATTTCATAGAAGCATAGTTATGACATGTGAGACCTAGAGCAGTTTCTACAATCCTGGTGCACATTAGAATCACGTCATGAGAGCAAGCATGGTGTTGTGCACCCACATTCCCAGCTACTCAGGAGGCAGAGTCTGGAAGATCCAGTGGGCCTAGGACAGAGTGGGTAGCACAGCAAGGCCCTGCCTAAATAAATTACATAGGGACTGAAGAACATTCAGGTCTCTGACAGAATGCTTAGTGTGCATGAAGCCCTGACTTCAGTCTCCAGCACTATAAAAATAATAAATAAGAGAAAAGGATCACATGGAGAATTTTAGAAAATGTATATTTTATTTCCAGACCCTATGACAGAATAGTTAATACAGTCTGTAGTGAAATCAATACAAACATTTATTTTTTTTTTAACTTTCCTACATAATTCTTATATATAGCTAGGCTTAGCAATTAGAGGCCGAAGAGTATAGGAGAAACCTTTTCGTTGTGTTCAGCATGTCAATGTGGACATCTAACATGTTTTGCTATTTGTGTTTAATCACCTTTGTTCTATGTTTTATACAAGGCAAAAGGGCTGATGGAAGGAACACAAAGGTTTGGCTGCAAACAGTGGGAGAAGACAGAGTTTTGTGCTGGAGGTAGGAAGGGAAAGGCTTAAATTAAAAAAAAAAAAATTAAAGTGAGGCACAGTGTGGAAGACAAGGTTCAGAGTGAAGACCTCATTTGGATTTCAAGTAACTGAAAGTTGTTTTAAAGGTTAAAATGGCCAGGAAAGACTAACAAGAGTCTTGATAACCTTCCTATTTACGTAGATGACCCTTCTGAGGAGCATGGACCGCTGATGGGCTAATGAGGTGAAGATTATTCTGAAGCCCTCCCCCTCCTGTCCTTCGCTCACCTCACACACTGTTGAGAACCCTACCAGGAAAAGTCAAATTTTAAATTTTAGGTTCAGTCAAGTTATTAAAATAGCTGAGGAAGCTTAGTGACTTCATAAAAATTAAATCAGGCACACACTGTAAGTAAGCTCATTATGGAAATAAGCATCCAAGAGCCACAGAAGGTCAGTGCCTAGCCCAAAACCTGGCTGTTCCCTTACACGTGTGTGCATACGGGTGTTGGGACATCAGGTCCACGGTGATGTGAGATCTGCCGGTAGCCTCCAGCTCTGTCAACAGACATTTTGATTTGCACTGATCCTAGCTTTATTCTCCTTCCACTGATTGGTTTGCATTTACATTTTCATAGCATCCAGCTGCTCAGCATTCATGATTTATGTTCATCCAGTGTAATTAAAGTATTTGTTGTGGGTTTATAAGCTTTTTAATGGTCTATATCTCTGTATTTTGTGTCTCTCCTTTTCCAAATTTATTTTATTCATCAAGCTATGTCCCAAAAACAGCAGAAACAATTACCTCTAAAGAATGTTAGTATACAGCATGAATAACACTCATGCTAGATTTAAAACTACCCTCACTCGAATTACTAATTCAGTGCTGAAAATAAATGTCTCTCTCTCCAGAAATTAGAATCTAATTATGTACAATAAACAATGTTAAATAATACCAAGGGTCTAGCCTAAACCAACAAAGACTCACACAGCCCTTAAAGAAAGCAGAAATGATCTTGCTCTTATTTGCTCTTCGGAGGGTGGTTATTTTCCGAGGTCTCCGGTTCTGCGGAGCACCTCCCCAGATTTAATAGGAGAGGCTGCAGTATTCAACAGCAGAAGTCGTAGCCTGTTTCTCTTGTCTGCTACTCAGCAAAAACTTGCTTTGGTAAATGCTTCCATTTCATTCTCTCATAATTAATAGATGATTAGCAGTAGCTCTGGGAAGAAGCAGCAAGACGACAAATAAATCCTTTTGATTTTCGCTGCAGATAACATAGGAAAGTACAGTCAATACTTCAATATAATTTTAAAAGCTAAAATAACCTCTATGAGTTACATTTCCATTGACCTCTAATCAATCCCAACTGAGTGCTTGGCAGTTCCCGTTGGCGTTCCTCCGCCTGTATTTGTGTTTATTCTTGGTTGTATGTTGATAATGTCCCCATATTATCTCACCTTGCCTTCTCCCACAGTTACTTCGTTCAGTGACTTTTCAGCCATTTTTCAGACCTATATAAATTTCATCAATTTGCTACCTTATTAAATGCTAAACCACGCCTTTCACTTGTAAGAAGCCCTTCCAAGTTCTAACAGCATATCTTTTCAGTTTCCATCTATTTATTTATTTATATACTTATGTATTTATATATTTATGTATTTATTTATGTATGTATGTATTTATTTATTTATTTACTTTGTGGTACCAGGGATAGAACTCAGGACCTTGCACTTGCCAGACATGCACTTATGGTGCTGAGCTATATCCCCAGCTCTACCATGCGGTTTTCAATGAATGTAAACAATTAGTTTATACATATATTCATTTATCTTTTTAGTATTCTACTGTACGTGCTGATTACCTCATCTGTCCTGCTTGGCTGAAGTTGCAAAGTGAGAACTTACTGTTTCAATCTGTGCTAAAGAAGATGGTGGTGGTGAAGGACTGTTCTAAAAGTAAGAGTGTGTTTTTGTTGACAGAAGGAACTGGGTAATAATGGAATGGAACTTTATTCTAATTGATTTCTCTTTTGAAACAAACACAAAATGTGCAATAAAATAGTTTAAATACTTTTTATGTGTTAACAAGAATGCTAATATTTCTTGTCCACAATCTCTGGCATGCTGGGTTTTATTAAAATAAGTTAAAAATAGTTGCTGCATGTGCTTGTTGTTGCAATTAATATAGATTTTCCTTGAGTAGCCCACTGCAAGTCTGATGTAATTACCACTTGGTTTTTATGGCTATTCTGCAGTTCTAACTAAAATTCCAACTGAACATTTAGATCAAAGCAGCTAAAAGATGATTCTCACTTGAAGAAATGTTCTCTACAAACTTCTTTAAAACTTATTTTGAAGTAATTTTGTATTAATCAAAGGAGGTATGAGAAGGGTGCACTGTTTTTCTATTGCTGCTATAAGAAATGACCATGAATTTGTGGTTTCGAATGTCACATATTATGCTCTCACACTAAGATCCAGGTGTCAGCAGGTCTCTGCTTCTACTGGAGGCTCAAAGGTATGTTTGTTCACTCATCTTTCAAGTTCCCTTCCTCCTCAAGACCAGCAGCACAGAGGGATCGTATCTCTCCAACACACTGACTTCCCTGCCTCCTTCTCTTATTTACAAAGACGCTTACTATTAGAATGGACCTACGTAGATAATGTCTAGACATCAAAATCCTTCATTCATTCATATCTGCAGTTTGCCTTTTCCCATTAAATCAGACCTGAAGAACAGATCATAGACATCAGGAGATAGGGGTTATTTTTCTGTTCCCACCATGGATAAAGAACTTTTGCATGCCCTTCACCTATAATCCCCAACTGTTAATATTTTACCATGTTTGCTTTATATTTTACTCCCTCCAAGTAGTAATTCTTTCCAAACCTTTTAACCCTGTCTCGCAGACACATGGCCACCTCCACCTAGGTACTTGGTATTTATTTCCTAATGTATGCTCATTCCCTTCAATCAGTACAAGTTCATGAAATACTATCACTACCTGAGAGATCTTTGTCAGATTTTGCAGTTATCATAGTAATGGCCTTTAAATCAAAGAGGAATTTCAGATCATATATATGGTGATTAATCTTGCTTGTTGTCTGGACTGAACTGGCAGACACCTAGACCAGGAAAACACATGGTTGGGTTTGTATGGGCAGGCCATGTTGGTAGTACCTGAGGAACTACAGCTGGTTCTGGTCTCTTCCTCCTTGTGTCTCTGCTGCTTCTCTGTCTATCTCTTTGTCTCTATTTCTCTCTCTCTCTCTCTCTCTCTCTCTCTCTCTCTCTCTCTCTCCCTCTGTCTCTCTCATTTTCCTGGATGCCAAGAGGTTTCATCTGCAGCTCTCTCCCATCATGCCCTTCCACCAAGCTACTTCTACCTTGGAGCCAGAGTACTGTGGAACGAAACCTCTGAATCCATGAACCAAAATAAACCTTTCTTCCATGACAGGCATTCTGGTTCAGTGATCAAAAACCAACTGATACAACATCTACTACATTTGCTATCACATCTAGGATTCCATAATCTGAAATAATTCCTTAATGTTGAATAATATTATAGGATAAAATTCAGTTATTTTGAAAAATGTCTTCCTTGGTTTATGTTTGTTTACTGTCCTCTTTGGATTAGTTTCAGATAATGCATTCTTGGCATAATAATCACAAAGATAAAATGATATATTCCAAAAGTATCCTCTCAGGAGAACCCCAGAAATTTACTGTATATATGGATCTATGACAAGCTTTGTATGAGCTTTATCTAATTAATTTTAGCACATTTCTCTTCCTACAACTGAATGGGGATGCAATAATTGTTGTGAGATAGAAACCAGAACTTCAGTACTTCATCATTTTTATATCAAATACCATACTTTTAAAATTGTACTTATAATGAATATATTGATGAAATTTCCATGTTTATCTGTGGCCAGGATAGCCTGAATATCCACCTCAGCATGGCACACTTAGTTTGGGTTCTGTTAGCATTGATTTCCTTTTCCTTAAACTCCATAATTATCATTTTTTCCCCTGGCCATTGCACAGGTTCATCTCCCAGACTCTGGCCACTTTTATAATTCAGAAATACTTTCTCACAGACCAAGGGTCAGCCTTCTGAAATTTAGTCATCCAGAATTTGAGAGCATCCATCTCCAAGTGTTTGGGAGCCTGGTATAAGTTAAGGGCCAGCAAAATAGCACAGTAGATTAAAGTGCCTGCATACAGGTGCTGGGACTGGAGATTGGATCCCCTGGTTGCCATGCCAACCCTAACTGTAGGGCATGCTGAGAGGGCAATTGAGACTAAGTTAAATAAGAATAAGTACAGCTGTTTTATCTTTTACTGGTTACTTTGTTTTATTTCACTTTTTGTATTTTAGGGAAGGGTCTACAGGGTATTTAGGATCTCACTACTAGATCAGACTCATAGTGATCTGCCTAATTACAGCGCCCCAAGAGCATGGAGCCTGTACTCTAGGCCCAGGGTTTGAATCCCCCACCTCTGTGCCTGCTTGCAGACATTTTAATCTGCTGATCTATTTGGTCAGATATTGATTATTTTAAAGAGAATAAAAATTAAAAGCAAAAACTATACAGAATTTCAAAACAAGATGATAAGAAATCAATGGTAGTTATACTACACATTGTCATATTCAAAGTACTTGTGCACATAGCAAGATATAGTCTTGACAAATTTATCAAAAAATTAAGTATTAACTGTTCTTTTCAATAAACCAGTAGAGATTAGCAGGACAACTACAGTTATCTTAGTGCTCTCTCTCTCTCTCTCTCTCTCTCTCTCTCTGCGGTCTCTCTCTCTCTCCCCCTCCCTACCTCTCCCTCTCTCTGTCTCTATCTTTGTCTGTCTCTCTGTAATATATATATATATATATATATATATATATATATATATATATATATAGAGAGAGAGAGAGAGAGAGAGTATTTGCTATAAATAAACTGATTAAGTTTCCATTTTTAACTTTGGCCAAGATAGCTTCAACACTGACCTCAGCATCTCGTACTTAAATGGCTTTAGTTCTGATGACAGGCCTTGATCTCCTGTTCCTTAATGCTCATAAACATCAACTTTTTGTCTGATAATTACAGAGATTCATCTCGTAGACTCTGACCAATTCTATAATTCAGAAATATTTTCAAATTTTGAAACTCTGTGTATGTGTGTGTGTGTGTGTGTGTATAATATATATTCTTTCCTTTTGAGAAGTTTATTTCCCTTTCACAATGTCTATTGCACTTTTTCAATTTTGTTTCCTTTTTAAGTTTTTATACCAGGGAGACAATATTGCAATTCCAAATGTGGATTTGATTTACTTTTGAGTTTGGTCTCCAGTTACATCCATTTACCCTTAAATCTCAAGTTTATCTTTCTTTATAGCTGAGTAATATTCCATCTTATAAAAATGCCACATAGTTTTTAACAATTCCACAGATAATGGGCATTTGGATTATTTCTAATATTTAACCATGACAAATTGTGTGGCTAAAAATATGGATGCACATGCATCGCTGTAGTATGATGTTCTTAGATCTTCTGGACAAATACCTAGAAAGGTAATAGCTGGGTCAAATGATACCTCTACGACTAACTTTTGAGGACTCTCCACTCTGATTTTCATAGTGGTTGTGCCAATCTACATTTCTACCAATAGTGGAGAATAGTTCTTTTCCCCCACAGGATGATCAGCATTTTGTATTGGTTGAGGGCTTTATGCTAGCCATTCTTTCTGGTTGAGATGGAATTTCAGTGTTGTTTGAATTTGCATTTCTCAAACGATCAATGGTATTAAATGTATTTGTATTTGTTTGCCATTTGTATTGCTTCTTTTCAGAAATGTGTTAATGCCAGATGCCCATTTTTTTGTATTGGATCATTGAATTTTGGAGACCCTGATTTTTTTAATCCTTTAGATAGTCTAGGTAGAACTCCTTTGTTTGAGGGACATTTGGTGAATTTTTTTTATCATATCATTGGTTTCCTTTCTCTTGATGATTTATTTGATGCGTAAAAATGCTTCAATCAAATGAGATCCAAAAAAACACAAACAGACAAACAAACAAACAAAAATAATACCTTAAGGGGGCTGAGGAGATAATTCAGTAGAATAAGTGCTTGCCTGGCAAACACAGGGTCCTGGTATTGAAAATAATAATAATAATAATAATAATAATAATAATAATAATAATAATAATGATTATTATTATATAATAAGAATACATCCCAGTTGCTGATTCTTTGAATTATTTCCCACACAGTTTGTTTATGGCTCATGAAATCTCTGCTTACCCTTACGTCTTTAAAATTTTTATCTATTTCCTCTTCCAGTAGATTTGATGTTTCTGTTTTAATATTGATGTCTTTGATCCATTTTGACTTTAGTTTAGTGTATGGTGATAGACAATTCAGTAAGTACAAGATGATGCAGAGAAAAACAAAGAAGACTGATAAGTGTCAATAAAAAATGAGGTGTCAAAAGGAAGGACATAAAAAGACTATTTGAAAAAGTAATAGCAAATTTTCCAATCATGGGAAAAGAATCTGGTATATCTATATCTATATCTACATCTATATCTATATCTATATATAACTGTATATCTATATCTATCTGGATAGATATTTATAATCCAGTTAGCCAAAGTCAAAATAAATCTACTCTCAAACATATAATAATGACACCAGAAATTCAGCAAAATAACAAAATATTAAGTGGTATTAGAGAAAAGAACCAGGTGATCTATTAAAAAAAAAAAAAGCCCATCTGAATGATGGCAGATTTCTCAGTAGGAAGCATCAAGCCAAGAACAGCTTAGAGTGAAGTATTTTAGGTCCTGAAAGAAATGACTTTAAACTCACAACGATGTCTACTCCAAAACTATCTTTCAAGTTTAATGGAGAAATAAGATTCTTTCATGATAAAAGACAAATGAAATTCATGACCACTAAACCAACCCTACAAAAAGTACTGAAAAAATATTCTAGAAAGAGGTAAAATTTTCCTCAACTCCAAGAACAATAGAAAGGAATCATCAAGCAGGCCAAGCAGTTAAGCTGAACAGAAAAGTAGGTAACAAACAGCAGGAAAAAAAACATGGGAAAGAGAAACCAACACATATCAATTATATTCTTTAATAGAAATGGGCTCAATTCACCAATCAAAAGAAACATGCTGACAGAGAAAAACAGCAATACACTATATACAAACTTTATTATTTTTAATGATTGTGCATCACTCGAATAGCACATGAAAGTTCTAATTTTGACATAGCCATGGTCTTACTTTAAGAAAAAAAAAAAAAAAAGAAACAAACAAACAAAAACCTCTCTCGTTTGTCATACCAGTGAATACCTAAAACATCCACCATTTTCCACAACCTGCTTTGTGTATGAGTTGATCATCAACTGGCAAAATTTCTTATATGACATAGTAGAACTTCTAAATTTCCTTATTTGGACATTTGACTAGTTTTGCCTCCTGTTACTGTTATGAGGAAAATGACTCCCAAATTCTTAGATGTCAGGTGTGCTAAATTTATATCTCACAACATTTGGAAGAAACTCATAAAACACAGGAGGTGGTTAAAGGAATTTCTTCTGAAATAAGAATGACTTCCGGATTTCCAAAAGAAACCCCAACTGAGTCATCAATGATGCTGTTTATTAATATTGTAAACAATAACAACAGCAACTAAAAGTAGAAATTTTAAAAAATGAGAAAACTAACAAAAATATTGCATGCCAGGCAGGCACTTATGCTGCTGAGCAAATATTTACAGAATAATAGTATCACTAAGGTTCTCTTCTGGAGGGTTAACAACTTAAATTTACAGACTGAAAAATTAGAGAAAACAAGGGCTACACAGATAGCCAATATTTTGGCGCTAGCCCTTATAGGTCAATGAGGACTCTGGACATAAGAGAGCCTATACTGTAATATTCCATAACTCAGTGATTTCCCAAATTTACTGTTGAAGAAGATTATAGGGCCACAGAGGAAAAGCATTGACAATATATAGTGTGCCTAAGGAGAGACACCAAGAGAGAAAACATTCTCTCAGACTTTCACAGAAAGCAAACTGTTCACACAATGGCCATGACTCATCCAGAAGGTGAACATTGACAAAAGTTCTACAAACAGCTGTACATAATTATAAGGTAAATCCTGAGGGGATTTGACTGACTTTGTCAGATACAAAAGTAACATGTTTTGTTATATAGATCTTGCTTTAAATTGGTCATAACCATCCAAAGGAAAAGTTTAACTATGAGGTATAAAAAGTAAAGCCATATTAATATTTTGAGCTTTAAAATGCTCAAGTCAACAATTTCCAACTTTGCCAGTTCTGCTGATAACCCACTACTATCATGGACTATTGGACTATACATACAACTACTTTCTCTTGAGAATGAGAAGAAATATTTGCCCTGATAGTGTTTAGAAAAGCTATCATGTCTGCATCTTGTATTCTGAACAACTACTATGAAGACAACAATATGCATTGTATTAAGTACTATGGCTGTCCTAACATATTTTGAAACTCATTGTTATTTCTTTCTCATTGAAATTAATAAAATTATAAAATAAATAAATGAACGTTAACAGTGTAATAAATAAGAATTACCAAAAAACCCATATATATATACATATATATATATATATACATATATATACATATATATACATATATATATATACATATATATACATATATATACATATATATATGTATATATATATTGCCAAATGGTTTCAATGGTGAAACTACAATTAACCTATAGAATTACAAGTATAATCACATAGTTAATATTGATACCACAGAGAAGTGAGTCTTTGTGAGATAAGCAAAGTTAAAAGAAAGAACAAAGGCATTTCTAGGAAGGTATGGAATCAGGGTCCTAGGTATTCTGGTCACTCTAGCTAGGCATATGATGCCTAAATTGGCTCACTGGAGCAGGTAGTGGTAACCGTGGTGTAATCTCAAGCTGCTCTTTGTGTCTAGGGATGTTTTCAAGCTTGGCCATAGGTTTCCATGGTGAAGTTTATCTCTCTTCAGATTCTTTTTCAGCCAGTCTTGTCTTCTGTATTCAGCCTTTCAAGGATCTGATTCCTCTGGGCTTAGCAGTATACAGGCTACAGTCCTGGTATTCCCAATTCTGGAATTTCCCAGACGTTCTGCAGCATAGGCCAGCCTTCTCTTCTTGGTTTCCATAATTGCAAGAACGAATCCCTTCTATTTTCTGTGTTCTTTTGTTTAATAACTTGCTGGAAATATTTTAAACTGATTTTATTTTATTTATTATTTTAATTTTTTGTCTTTTTGAGACAGGGTCTTGCTATGCAGTTCAGGCTGGCCTTGAAGTCACTTTTGTAGCCCAGGCTGGTCTTGAACTCGCATCTATCCTCCTGCCTCAACCTCCCGAGTGCTGGGATTACAGGCATGCACCACCATGCCCGGCAAAACTGATTTTATTGCAGTATGAAGAAAATACAGAGCAGTCCAAATGTCTAGTCAGACATCAGGTCTACTCAATTTGTAATTTAGATTCTACTACTTCGATATTTATATATTTTGAACATCTCTTTTCTAACTAAGGGTATCATCATAGATTACTTTGCATATCACATATGAGCTTGTGTTTGTGGCAAAACCTTAAAAACTGCTTTGAAAAAAAAAATGATTGCTTTCCTTCTGCACTTTTCCATTTTGTTACCTTAAGCGAAAAAGATTTTAACTCACCTTTGCATGTAGACACATAAATTGCTTAAGGACTATATAAAGACTAGTAGTAAAAGGTTGATTCATCTTAAGTTTATCTCATCCCTCCACAACTTCAAGACTACGGAAGATAAGAGATAACTAAAATACTTTTAAGATTCCAGAAACAACGACACTTGCATGTAAATCATCCATGATTTACATCCTTTCCAAAGCAGAAGTTATCACTCTAGTGAGGAGAGCAAAGGATTTCCCCAAATCAAGGCAGTCATCTCATGATCAAAACTGAATTGCACTGCTCTGCAACAAACATTAGCCCTAGAGCCAGCAGAAATTCACAGGAACAGACCCAAGACAATGCTCATCAGATGAAAAGTTTGACCAGGAATGCCTGACTACACATACTTCTTGTTCCCCTGCCATAATTTGTCCCCTATGCAGCCCTCTAGCAATACCCTTGAAGGGAAACTTTAAAATTCTATTCCTTTTCCAAAAGAAGGAAGAAGGCAGTGGAAGAGATGTATCTATGTATATATACAAGATAATTTGGATAACTGCCCTGCTGACTTCTGCTAGTCTATTAGAAGGAGCAGTTCAAGCATATTTTTCTTCCTCTTTTTAATTTCTTATAACTTCTTTTCTTACCATTTTTTCTGCTTATATTTGGTAATCTAAACAACTAATTTGAAGACAACATTATGCAATATAGCATCAATTGTTTAATTCCTATTACTTTTTAAGTCAATTTCTATATCATTTCTATTCTTTTTTACTATCTTTATTCTTTTAAAAATAAAGAAGTCACAAGTCCACATTAAAAAAAAAAAAAAATTCTAGTCCTCTTGTTTCCCAGTTGAAGCCACACTGAATAGTAAAATCATCTCCTGTTTTGTCACCATTCATGTCTCTGATGGGACTCTGAGGCAACAGCGGCAAAAGCCAGTCTGTTGGGGCTCCAGGGCTCCCATAACTTTACCTTGATATGTGTATGTGGTGTTTTTCTTAGTTTTACCATAAATACAAATATTGGCAGATACTCAGAGATCATTTACATTTTCTGGGCAGTGAGATGAGCATTTCACACGGAATAACTCAGGTATTCATCTTTTTCCAGAGATATTATTATGGTACCTGATTTATAATGGTGGAGGAACATCAAAGATAAAGCAACTTTTGTAAGGTGACAGAGCCAGGAAGTTTGTTAGGGCTTTATCTGCAACGAGTCCCATAAGACCTGCGTACTTAGAGAAGAGACTTCTAGAAGAAGAGTGGATTGGGGAGCTGGTATTTTATTCAGCAGTTGATCGACCCACCGATTCAGCCACAGTTGAGTGTGCTGTTAAAAGGTAGCCTCTGGAGGCAGAAGCGAAGCTCGAGGGTGTGACCTGGGAGGGAATATCTCCTCCTTGGCTCCACCCTTCTTTTTTTTTCTTTTTTTTTTTTTTTTGTTTTTTGTTTTTTTGAGACAAGGTCTCACTATGCAGCTCAGGCTGGCCTTGAGCTCACTTTTGTAGCCCAGGCTTGTCTCGAACTCGCACAGATCCTCCTGCCTCAACCTCCCGAGTGCTGGGATTATAGGCGTGCGCCACCACGCCCGGTGGCTCCACCCTTCTCTCTGTGTGCCCCAGCCATCAGGACACATGTAGACTTTCTCTGCCAGACAATTCCACCATACCATTTCTGTCCTGATGTCAGTCAAACACATATGGACTGCGACCTCTGAAATGACGTGTCAAAGCAAATGCTTGCTGTAAGTCACAGGCGTCAGGGAATGTGTCTCGGGAGCAAAAATGGGACTAAGTGAAAACGGTAGGGCTGGGGTTCCAGTGCAAGCAGCTTGGTTCAAGTCTGCTCTTAAATACTACAGCAGGTTGCCTCTCAATTACAGGGCTTCTATGGATAAAATATGAATTTATGCCTTCTGTACTTTACCTCCTGTAAATCCTTCCCCATATTTGGATGGTAAATGAGAAGAATGTTTGCTTTTGGATAGGTATTTGTACCACTGAAGGTTTTGATGTTTGATGCTGTACTGAATGCTCCTAACCCATGTAAGCAGCAGGCCTTGTCTATGGACAAATATCAGCAAGCGCTTATCACCTTGGTCCATTTTGATATGAAAACAGGAATTTTGATGGTAATTAGGATTGCATAAAGCTCCTTCAGTTGGTAACGTTTTGAATCAAAACCTTAAGATTTTTTTTTTTTAAATGGGAAACAATTCTCACGGTGAAGTTCTCTACATAGTAGTTGTTTACTTCTGAGTAGAAATGCAGAATGCATTATACAAGGCCATTGCTCTATTCCTGTAACCACTTTGCATTTATATGTACTTTATTTAGAGTCTACTGAACATGACCTAAGCCATTTAGGTTCAGATAAAGCCTGGGGTGGATCTGATAAAGAAAGATAGACATAACCCCATTTTAAAATGAGGGTAAGTGAAAAAAAATAATAAAAAAATAAAATGAGGGTAAGTTAAATTTCAGGATGCAATATATGAGTTATCATCATGTGTTTTTCTTTCCCCAAAACTGAAACATAAGCTCTTGGCTTAAATGGGCTGCGTGTGCCTGTTTTCTCCACTGACCCCATCCAAGTGTGTGCCTTGCTTTGTCCTGCTCACAGGTCTCCATCAAGGCTGTTTCTTCATCTTAAGGAATGATAACAGTAGAGAACAAATTCTTTTTCCTTATTGGGTTGCATCATATTTCCCTCATACATATCCTTTTTTTAACCTAGGTAGGAAGCAGCCACTGGTCTTAAATTTTAGAAAGCAGTGAATTTCTTAACTATACAATTTGACAAAAAGACTCAAATGGTATTAGATATTTTCCACTGACTGACAATTTGCATCCACTTCAAAATAGCCACAAGCTATAACTTGCCTTCCCAAAGTATTGCTGATGGCTTGGAACAGGCAGCAGCTCTGCCATCATTACTATCTTTCTATAATTCTAACTAGAATTGTACTCTACATTCCATTCCTCAGCTGCTGTGCTCAAAATGTGAACAGCTTCCAAGAGGTAGACTGGAGGTATCTGTATACATTTTCGTAGCAGACGAATAGAACGATTAAACCCAGTGACTTTGAAGGCAATGCATACAAATGGAGACTGACTTATTTTTCTTATGAAATTGAGGACGTTTTTGCTCCATGTATGTTTCTCTACAGTTGGTCACAATTAAATGCTTTCCATCAAATATGTTCCAAAGCATTTTGAGATTCTAATAAACAGAAAAGGAATAGTACAGATTTTCCTGAATTCAGTAGGTATTTCCAACGTTGCTTGTAAAAGTGAAGAGCACAGGTAACAGGCATATTTTGACTTACCATCTATTTTATTCTTTTTCTTGTTCTCAAACAAAAATGTGAAATTATTCTCCTTTTTCAGTGTTCTCAGTGTATTAGTATCATCTTAACTATGCTTCTCTTGATTCTTTTTTTTTTCTTCTGATACATAATTAAATTTCAAGAAATAATGTGGATTCAAACTACTGAATGTTAATAGGCTGAACTCTGCTATTAGTTCTAGACATTTGGGGAATGTCATAAAAGTCTTTTGGACTTCTCCCAGAACTAATAGAATTTTTAAAATAAAAATCCATCAATTTCCTTCCCAAGTTTGCTCATCATTGGTTTCTTGAAGAAAGAATGTGACCTTTTCTTCATGAACTGGGCATTGATCAAATTCAGTGCAAGTTTTCCCAGAAATTCAGGAGCTACAGGACAAAGTGCCTCAGAACACATATATAACGTTCCTCCTCTCCACTGCCAAGTCGTTATTTTTCCTACACATTTCTTTTCTGACTTTTTGTTCCTGCCTATCATGTAGGACAGGAGCTCCCCACACCTGGAGATGTGTAGCACCAGAAATCACTGTACTTTTAATACAGCAAAGTCATTTTCATAATTTCCCTTCCCACTCAGGAAGTTTTCTCTTCCCTCTTAAGGAAATTTGCATCTCAATCTATCTTCGTTGTAAGAGGCTCAAAAAACCCTTAAATCACTGTATTTCTGAAAACATGAAAGTTATGATTTGACTCTCTCATTGCCTGTTTATCCATTGGATTAGTGATTTTCATTAACCTTGGGAATTTAAGGAGGCAAAGCTCCTGACTAAGAATAGATTTTGGTCTATTGAAATGAAATCAAATTATCAGATGAAACCTTAATTAGGGTTTGCACTGCTGATCAAAGAATAAGCCAAGGGATTATATAGGAAAAAGGAAAACATAACTACCCAGTGCCAATAAGTGTATTTTTCCAAGATGCTTTTGTGTGGACTAAGGCAGAATTTTGAGTGTTATGACCCACTAGTAACCAGAAATATACTGTCGCTTTTAAGCAAATCTGCTAATTCGCTATTTGAGAATCAATATAAAGAAATGTGAAATGTAGCCCTACAAAACTCATTCTAAAAGTCCTATAGGATTTATTTTAACCTACTGATAGCATCCTCTTTTCCTTTATTTTTTAACCCATGAAATAATTTATTATGTGTTTTGCTTCTGAAGACTGACAAGGTAATCCAAGCAAGCTAATAAGATTCCACATAGACCAGGGCTTAATTACCACTGGGCAACTCCTTTCAGTGAACAGTCTAAGGATAAGAACGAGGTAATAAAATTCCAAAGCAAGGGCAGGGATACTGTTTTATGGACTAGAATTGCCTGTACCTGCATGCTATAGCTTCAGACTGCTGTTGGCATAGAAAAAACTCTGCTACAAATTGCCTCTCTAAGGCCTTGAGCCTGTGAAATCCATGTCTTTCACCAGACTCATTATCCCTTTATGACAACTATCTTGGACACAGCCCATGATCTTCAAGCTACTATGAACCCCCAAGGGCCCATTTCAGTTACTCAACTAATACTGGTTGATCATATTTCTGTGCCAATTGTCTTGAGTGGTGTTAGGGAAGCAGTGAAAACATATACTATTCCTTCTTATACTGAATTTGTAGCTCACTGAGGACTCAAAAATGTAAATAATTTCAATAAAGTATGGCAAGTTCTATATTAGAGGTAAATATGGCAAAGGGTATAATGTGAATCAAAAGGAGACTTTTCAAATAAAAGGGGGTTATCAAACAAAGAGAAGACTTTGATGGACTTTAAAATGTTTCATTGGGTCGCAGAGAGAATGGGTAAGTGCTTATTAGGACAGGAAGCTATGAAGTCATAAAAGTTAACCAAGTGTAAAGGAGAAAGGTCCTTATACTTCACACTAACAAGTTTAGATTTTATCCTTAGGCTAACAGAAAATAAGATTTAAACTCAGGAAGATATCTCCAACTGGGGATGTTAGAATAGATCTGTGAATTTATTGTGGATTGTGGTGTAGGGAAAAACAAGTCTAAAGACAGACTTGTTTATCCAGAGGGATTAAACACCCAAGCTCTAAAAATATCAGTTGATAAAGTAGAGTTCATTTTTTTAAGGCTGAATATGGTGCGGCGTGAGTGTAATCCCAGTGCTCAGGGAGGCTGAAGCTGAAGCCCCAAGATGAAGCCCAGCCGGGGCAACTTAGCAAGAACATGACTCCAAACAAAAAATATATTTAAATGAGCTGGATAAGGGGCGTGGATCAATCCTCAGCCTTGAAAAAAAAAAAAAAAAAAAAAAGGTGTATTTTTTAAAGGTATACTCCTTTGTTAGGATGGATTTGGGTATCAGTTGATGAGAAAATGACAAAAGGAAGTCAAGGAGATACAGAAGTAAAAGAGAAAACGTTTTGTTTTGTTTTGGCTTTGGTTTTTGCCTCAGCCAGTGAGAAAATGATAATGTATATTACTAACATTGAAATTATATGAAAAGTTGATTTCCTAGGAAGATAGTGTGTGGTAAGTTCAAATCTGTAAATATTTAGTGTGGCCATGTTACAGAATCTCCAACTGGAGCTATTCAACAGTAGAAGTTACATAAGTGAGGTATGCACTTGGACCCAAGAAAGTGAAATTGACCTTACATAACAGCCCTTTTTCTGGACAAGGCTACAGGCTCATGTCAATCTAAGCATCTTCACCAAGACAGTCTGAAACACTTCTCAGAAGCTATCTGGTTCTTTCCATGCACTCACTGGATAGGACACCATTCCAGATTAGACTCCTCACCATACTTCCTCAGACGGCAAGACATCTTCTGCGGAAAGTGAACATATTTGAATTTTAGAGTCAGACAACTTTCCATGCAGAAACTAATCCCTCCTCTTAACTTGGCAACATTTGGCCAGATACTCTTCTGAAACTGATTTTTCTTTTTTTTTCTTTTCTTCAGGACAGGAGTTCGAATTCATGACCTTGCACTTGCCAGGCAGGTACGTGTGTGAATCTCATTTTTATATATGTAAGATGACTTAATAATTTATGCTTAAAAGACATATTTGAGAATTGAACAAGGACATGCACACGAGATTCTTGGCACTTCACTGTAAATTAATAATTTTACTTCTTCGTATATTTTTTCAGCTTGTTCATAAGTAATGTGAGAGCAGTATGACACAGTGGAAATAACAGCTGCATGGAGTAAATGCTTAAATGTTTATAGTTTTAGAGTACTAAAATGGGTTCGAAATTACCTGACTTCTATGTGAACAATTTCATATGTGCCAGTTCTCTTTTAGAATTTCGGTTTCATCGTTTATAAAATGATGATAATACTTGTGTTATTTACTTCACAGTTATCATGAACCTCAAGGATAATACATGTGACAGCTTTTTGAAAAGTTGATAGCTCTATAAAAATACAAAATATTCTCTCAAGTATTTTTCTTCAGTCATAAAGATATCAAAACTTCTCAGTATTGATGTGGACACATTGGACATTCTACACTTGTAACCATTAAATATTTCTTTATTGTTGTCTTGTTTGTATGTGGAATTGCATTTAGAAAGTTCTGCTTATGAAGAAACTCAAAAAGATTACATTTTATATTGCCATGAGTCTTGATTAGACCACATATATTTACTGAGCACTTATTCATAGGCATTGGGACTGGCCCTGTGAGAAAACAAGGAAATATCTAATACCTAGCTTTCAGAAATTTTGAGCTTTGAATGAAAATGATCATATGATCATAATATAGACAGATAAGGTCTATAGATTTAGTATATACACCAGGTAAAGCTAAGGGAAGGAAAGAAATCTTAGCAAAAATGGCAGCATGTTGGGATTTGAAGGATGGTTATAGGTTACCAAATTGATCACAAAGGAGTGGAAATTGTGCAGATATAGAAGGAAAAGCAACAGCAGCGACAATGATAAAACTATCGATAGATCTAAGAAATCAACAAGATTGCAGTATAATTGTAGTGGGAAAATGATGAGAAGGAAGAGACAGAAAGAGAGAGAGATTAACATAAGCTCAAAGGTTAAGGATGACAGGGAGCCACATACTACTGAAATATTTTAAATAGTGGGTTCCATTTGATGGAAATAAAATTGACATTGCACATCCTTTTGAATAGGACACAGTGCTTGTTCAGAAGGGCTAATCTCACACATCACACAAGCCAAGGCTCATATTCCAACTTGGCTCACTTCCCCAACTCTTTGGGTTTAAATACTTATAAACTAATTGACTATGAATAAGTTAGTCTCTGCTTACTAGGCTCATTTACTAATCCATCAAGCAGATATGACGCTTCCTTCCGTATAGAGATACAGTGATGCCATTGCTATTCCCAGCACGTCATCTTTTTTTGCTCAAAGCACATCCATAGGTGCAAAGATGAACTCCTTTAGGCCTCTGGAAAAAAAACTTACAAAGAAAATGCTGATTCACTGGGGAGGAAACCAAGGCACATAAAGGTTAAATTTTTGTTCTCAATCACACACATAACTTGCATATGAGCTGTGCTGGCTCTGCAGTCCATGTACTCATCCATCAGGTTACAAGATGAAAAGGGACAGTAAGACGACTTCTCATCCTAAGTGGGCATTACATACTTCACACAAAGCAATTTCATTTACTTTTTCTTATACGCTAGAAATAGCCCACAAAGATCTATGAAAACAAGTTATTAAGAAAAGAAAAAGAGAAATTGGTGTGATAAAAAATAAGACTCTCAGGCCAGGAGAGTGAAAGGAAAGGGAGATCTTCCTCTTCTCCACAACTGGCAAAGCGCATATGCAGATCACCAGTGACTTACACATGATATCTCAATCTCTTTTCAACTATAGGGAGTCATTACTTCAAAGAGCTATTCAGTCAGCTAATAACCTGCCTGTATCAGTTTTCTCATGGCTGTGTCACAACCCTCAACACTCACAACTGAAAGAATGAGGTGATTAATTTACCCATAGTTTCAGCCTGTGACCAGGCGGCTTCAAGACAGAGACATTACAGCCAAAGGGGATGATACAGAAAGCTGCTTACTTTGTGTTGACCGTAAGGCAGAGCATAGTAACAATGCCAGCGAAGAAGGAACCAGACTTAGATCCCAGGCCAAGCCTCCACACACCACCCAACTGTACCCAGTCAACTCTAGTTTTCTTTCATTGTCAGGCAAGAGAACTTAGTGATGGAAAACCCTTTGAGTGTGAGATTTAAGCACCACTATCTCACCATTTGTTTTTGAGACAATGGGTTATTTTACCTCTACCCTTGCTCACATTTATTCATATTCAAGGTATCCTACATGGAGTGAAAGTGATAATCTTAAACCCCTATAAGTAGGTCTCTCCCAGATTCAACACTTAGTAAGTAGTGGCTGGATGTATAGGCACCAATTCTACACAGGGTTGTGTCAGCTACTACAAACATGTATCAAAAATTGGGAAACAATCGACAGATGGATGGAAGGGGAGGAGGAAATGGTAATTTTAAAAAGGAATTATAGAATTATAATATTGTGTTAACATGAACCCCACAAAGAATGCAAATATTATACACTTCAAAAAAATACCTTTTTTTTTTTTTTTTTTTTTTTTTTAGTAAAATCCGAACTTGAAGTCTTACTCTTACTTTTTTGTCCATATTTACTTGATTTTTCCATTTGAAAGGCAACAATCACATTCCATTTTTTTTCAATTTTTTATTGTTTAAATTTAACAATGGTTATATTACATATTTTCATCATCAGATCAGTTTAGATTAATACATATAGGTATATAAGCTTGATCAAACAATTAAACATTAACCTTTCTAAATCCACATTACTTTTTTTTTCTTTTCCCCTTTCTTTTCTTTGAAAGTTGACATATTGCATATTGTCCTCACAATCATTCTACAGAGTACAGTGTGTGGGCACGACCCACCTCCCTATTGATGTTGCATAGAAAAAAGAAAGAAAGAAAAAGAAAAAAAAAGGAAAGAATATACTTCTCTTTGGACTAAGAGGAAGCAATACATACACAGTCAAAGGTTCTGCAATTGCAGTGTGCCACCAGTGAAGCTTGTGATGTTGGAGGCTATTG